>BRDA01088976.1:0-48063 GCA_036984385.1 Crenuchus spilurus
TATATATATATATATATATATATATATATATATATATACATATATATATATATATATAAACAAATACAACTGAAAACTAAATTTGCAACTTTTGTAATATTCAGAAAACATTCTATTAACCAAAACACGTTATATGAATTGTGTATACACAGAGCTTAATTTGCTCATATATGAAATAAAATTTCCTCATTAGAATGACTTGCAATGCTATTAATCTGTTCCAGCAGGGCCGACACTCCACAAATGCAGAACACGGGCTACGCATTGGACCAAGTGTCCAAGGCTGCGCCACTTAAGGGGTGTGGTGGGACCTCAGCATTTGTGCTTAGGGAAACCAAATGTCTAGCGTTCGAGTCACCCAAAAACCACACCAATTTTTTAAAATAGAAAATGTGCTTTAAAAATAAATGTTTAACATAATAATGCATACTAAAAGAGAATGTAAAGAACAGTTTTTTTTTGTTGGTTTTTTTGTTTATTCCCCTTCCCACTCGGGGCCCCATAAACTGGTTTTATTAAGTGTATTTACCTTGAAGATCAGACGAAGATGCTAGCGGAGATGGAGGAGATCTCATGCTGTATAACATAATATATAATATTTATTGCAAAATGTATCTTATTAAAATAAAAATTTAACACACTATGCAACACGTACATCTTGCTCATGGTTTTCGATGATTACGTGCTTTTTATTCAAGGACATTGTAGATAATTTGGTTAAAAATGATGATCTTGAATTATTATTAATGTTTTGTCTACGCTCACTGACTGAGCTTATTGTGAGTAATGTGTGTGTGTGTGTGTGTGTGTGTGTATGTGTGTGCATCCTTTGACTCATACTCAAGAGACCAAGTTTCTACAGACATCACCCCTTTCTTCTCCTCAGCACTGATAAAATAAACAAAATGGCAACAGTGATACAACAGAGATGCTTGTACAAGATAACCACTTGAACTGAACGTGCGCTGGGCGTAAGCTTGCTCACTCGTAAGCTCACCTCATATAATAAAGCAAAAAAACTACCAAGCGATGGCTTGTGTCTTGGAAAATTTGTAAGTTGATTCACTTGTAAGTCATGGTTCCACTGTGTTTATATATGTATATACTGTATATATCTGTGCATGTGCTTGTAGTAATGTAATGTAATATAATACCCAGGTTAAAAACACAGTAATGTAGTATAATACATCGTGTTTTATGTGGGTGTTCTTGTAATCTGATCATTTTATCACATGTCTGTGTTTCTGTTCAGGTGCAAACAGCTGTCTAGCACCTTTAGCCTGTGTGTGTTTACCCCTAATTGACATGACACGCACAGGCTGATGTATGATCTTACACATGCCCCAGAGGTGCCCTTCTAAAGTGCTTTAATTCTTTGATCTAAAAATAATTCACATGCTGTATAGTCTTACTTATTAATGCACATTTCTGTGAGCTACATTCTTCTATGATTTTTTTTTTATACAATAATAAATCTTCTTATACACATTTGATGCATTCTCATATTCAGAAACAATATTTACTCTAAAGCACTACTTTTGCTACAATGAGAAATTAGTGTAATGCAGTTATTAGAAATTAGACATACATTGCATCACAAAAGTGAGTACACCCCTCACATTTCTGCAGATGTTTAAGTATATTTTTTCATGGGACAACACTGACAAAATGACACTTTGACACAATGAAAAGTAGTCTGTTGCAGCTTATATAACAGTGTAAATGTATTCTTCCCTCAAAATAACCTAATATACAGCCATTAATGTCTAAACCACTGGCAACAAAAGTGAGTACACCCCTTAGTGAAAGTTCCTGAAGCGTCAATAATCGCACTACCATGCTTGACTGTAGGCATGACACACTTATCTTTGTACTCCTTACCTGATTGGCACCACACATTCTTGAGACCATCTGAACCAAACAAATTAATTTTGGTCTCATCAGACCATAGGACATAGTTCTAGTAATCCATGTCCTTTGTTGACATGTCTTCAGCAAACTGTTTGTGGGCTTTCTTGTGTACAGACTTCAGAAGAGGCTTCCTTCTGTGGTGACAGCCATGCAGACCAATTTGATGTAGTGTGTGACATATGATCTGAGCACTGACAGGCTGACCCCCCACCTCTTCAATCTCTGCAGCAATGCTGACAGCACTCCTGCGTCTATCTTTCAAATACAGCACTTGGATGTGATGCTGAGCACGTGCACTCAGCTTCTTTGGATGACCAACGCGAGATATGTTCTGAGTGGACCTACTCTTTTAAAACACTGGATGATCTTGACCACTGTGCTGCAGCTCAGTTTCAGGGTGTTGGCAATCTTCTTGTAGCCTTGGCCATCTTCATGTAGCACAACAATTCATCTTTTAAGATCTTCAGAGAGTTGTTTGCCATGAGGTGCCATGTTGGAACTTTCAGTGACCAGTATGAGAGAGTGTGAGAGCTGTACTACAAAACTGAACACACCTGCTCCCTGTGCACATCTGAGACCTAGTAACACTAACGAGTCACATGACATTTTGGAGGGAAAATGACAAGCAGTGCTCAATTTAGACATTTATGGGTGTAGTCTCTTAGGGTGTACTCACCTTTGTTGCCAGTGGTTTATACATTAATGGCTGGATATTGAGTTATTTTGAGGGAAGAATAAATTTACACTGTTATATAAGCTGCACTCAGACTACTTTTCATTGTGTGAAAGTGTCATTTTGTCAGTGTTGTTCCATGAAAAGATATACTTAAATATCTGCAGAAATGTGAGGGGTGTACTCACTTTTGTGATACAATGTAGAAGTAATGTTATATCTGTTATAATGTTCATTTTAAATGTATATATACATATAATGGAAAACCCAATTTGTCTCAATTTTCTTCATAATTAACATATATTCTGTATATAAAAATTGACTTTATTAAATCAGTGGGTACAGAAAGTATTCAGACCCCTTGAACTTTTTCACATTTTGTCATCTTACAACCACAAAATTAAATGTATTTTATTGAGATTTTAAGTGATAGACCAACACAACGTACCACATAATTGTTAAATGGAATGAAAATGATACATGGTTTTCAAAATTTTAATTAAGTAAAAATCTTAAAAGTGTGACGTGCAAAAATATTCAGACCCCTGTACTCTGATACCCCTAAACAAAATCCAGTGCAATCAATTGCCTTCAGAAGCCACTTAATTAGTTAATAGAGTCCAGCTGTGTGTAATTTAGTCTCAGTATAAATACACCTGTTCTGTGAAGGTCTCAGTGGTTTGTTGGGAACACTATTGAATTGAACTGCCAACCTACCACGACATGGCTATCCACCTAAACAGACAGATTGAGCACTGGTCAGAGAAGCAGCCAAGAGGCCCATGGTCACTCTGGAGGAGCTGCAGAAATCCACAGCTCAGGTGGGAGAATCTGTACACAGGACAACTCTGCACTCCACAAATCTGGTCTTTATGGAAGAGTGGCAAGAAGAAAACCATTGTTGAAAGAAAGACGTAAGTGCCATTTGCAGTTTGCCAGAAGCCTTGCAATGGGACTTGTTATGTCTTTCTTTCAACAATGTTTTTTTACTATATGTGTTGACACTCAAGGTGAGAACTGTTCAGATTCACATTCCACAGCTGGTAATCCACCTGTGACAGATGAATGAGGCCAGGGTCCAAGTGCAAATTAGGATTTATTCTAAGAATAGTGAAGTAGCAGGCATACAAACACTAAATACTAGAAACGAGAGCAACCAAAACTAAAAGGGAAGAACCAGAATTGTAGTAAGAGTCCAGGCAAGATAATCCAAAATACCAGGCAAGACAAAACATAGAATAATGCTCAGAAATGACTAGGAAAACCAAAATCAAGACCTCACACAGTTTGCACAGTTAGCTTAGCTTATATACAATAGAAATGTCTATGGTAAGAGGAAGTCAGTATTCCGGAGATAGCGACCTATCTGTGAGGAGGACTGCTCAGGGAGACAGGTGATGAAGACCTCTGGTGGATGGGAGGTGCACTGTCCTGCTGGACTGTCACAGTACCCTCTCCTCTAGAAGCGCCAGAAGGCACGATATGGACCCAGCGGCGGGGACGACCTCTAGGTTTGGGGGCAGGATGGCCAGGATGGTCCCGATGAAAGTCAGAGATTAGAGACAGATCCAGAATGTCCTCGGAGGAGACCCAAGACCGTTCCTCTGGCTCATAACCTTCCCCATCAACCAGATAGTACAGATGTCTACCTCTATGACGTGAGTCCAGCAGGGCTTTTACGGAGTAGGCCAGCTCTCTGTCAACATCCAAAGGGGGCAGAGGACCTGCATTGGCAGTCGTGACCTGGAATCTGGGGGACAGAAATGGCTTCAGCAACGATACATGAAAAGTGGGATGTATTCTATAATTCCTAGGTAACTGCAATCTGTAAGAAAGTGGATTAACTTGTTTAAGGATGGTAAAGGGACCAATAAATCTTGGACTTAGCTTTTTTGATGGCAACTTCAGGTGGAGGTCCCCTGTAGACAGCCATACTTTGTCTCCTGGTAGGTAGACTGGTCCAGGATGTCCATGTCGATCAGCTTTGATCTTTTGTCGACATACTGCTCTTTGTAATATCACGTGTGCCATCTCCCAAGTTTCCTGGCTCCGTCTCATCCACTTGGTAACTGAAGGTAGATCTGTTTCATCTCCATTCCATGGAAATAAAGGGGTTGATAACCAAGCACACGTTGAAAAGGGGTCAAACCAGTAGACTCGTTCGTTAGGGAATTCTGTGCATATTCAGTCCATAGTAAATAGTCACTCCAGTCATATTGTCTGTTACAACAATAGAATCTCAGAAATTTACCTATTTCCTGGTTCAACTGTTCCACCTGTCCATTACTCTGTGGATGATACCCAGAGGTGAGGCTTATGTTGATCTGCAATGCCTGACAAAAGGCAGACCAAACCTGGGACATAAACTGGGGACCCCTATCAGAGACAATGTCCTCAGGAATTCCATAATAGCTAAACACATGGTTTACTAACAGCTCCGCTGTGGTCAAAGCAGTGGGGAGTTTAGGTAGAGGAACAAGTCTACATGCTTTGGAAAAGTGGTCTATGATCTTCAGTATGGCAGTATTACCCTTGGATACTGGGAGGTCAGTAATAAAATCTAGGCTAATGTGAGACCATGGATGATGAGGGATATCAAGAGGTTCTAACAAACCTTGGGGAACCTGATGTTAGGATTTGAACTGAGCACACACAGTACACTCCTTAACAAAGGTCTTGACGTCATGGACTATACAGGGCCACCAAAATTTCTGTTGGGTTATCCTTAGGGTTTTATTAATTCCGGGATGACCTGAACTGGGGTTGTCATGAATTTGATGTAAGACTTTATCTCTGAGCTTTTTGGGCACATAAGTTTTATTGTTGGGGCAGTTCTGAGGTGTAGGTTCTTGACTTAAGGCTTTCTGTATCTCATCCATCAAAGACCATCTAATGGGTGCAACTATACATTGGGTAGGCAATATGTTCTCAGGGAGTGGATTCTGATGACTGTCATCAAACTGGCGGGATAGAGCATCTGCTTTAACATTTTTGGAGCCAGGTCTATAGGTCATGGTGAAGTTAAAACATGTAAAAAACAGTGCCCATGTAGCCTGTCAGGTGTTCATTCTCTTAGCCTGCTTCATATATTCAAGATTCTTATGATCTGTCAAGACTAAAAAGGCAATCTGGAACCCTCCAACCAATGTCTCCATTCCTCGAAAGCTGCCTTCATTGCCAACAGTTCTCGGTTACCAATGTCGTAATTCCGTTCCGCTTCACTAAGTTTGCGTGAATAATATGCACATGGGTACATCTTAACCGGCTTACCTGATCTTTGTGAGTACAGCACCAATCCCTGTCTCTGAGACATCTACTTCAACAATAAACTGTTTAGTGGGTTCCGGTAATTTCAATATGGGAGCCGTGGTAAAACAGTACTTTAGCTTCTCAAAAGCAACCTTGGCCTGTGGGTTCCACACTAACTCTTTCTTGGCACCCCTCAATAAAGAGGTAACTGGACTAGCCACCAAACTAAAGATCCTGATGAATCATCTATAAAAATTGGCGAAACCCAGAAAACGTTGCAGCTGTTTAACACTTTGGGGCTTGGGCCAATCTACCACAGCCTTAACCTTCCCCTCATCCATACTTACCCCCTGATCACTGATGACATAACCCAAAAACTGAACCTGGTTAACATGAAAGACACATTTCTCGGCCTTGACATACAAATTGTTATCCAACAGATGACGGAAGACGGCTTTAACATGGGCCTGGTGCTGTTCAAAACTGTTGGATAAATCAAGATGTTGTCAATGTAGGCCACCACCCACTTGTCTATCATATCCCTGAGTACATCATTAACAAAAGATTGGAAGACAGAGGGTGCTATAGCCAGCCCATAAGGCACGACCAGATATTCATAGTGCCCACTAGTGGTTACAAAAGCAGTCTTCCATTCATCCCCCTGTTACGCTCTGCCCTCTGTTTAGAGGGGTGGAGGACAGAGTGACAAATATGGTGGAGCCAGTATAGTGTGGTGAAAGGGTGAAAGTACACTGAGTAAGGCTTTGGAGACAAAGCTGAATTTGCAAGTGGTACTTTTACTGAGGAGATAACAAGTTGTTATAAGGTACAACAGGACAGTGCCCAAAGAAAAGAACAAAATAAAAGCCTCTGGCCTACCTAGCCAAAGTCTTACCTGTCCCAAAATTCTACTCTAAAAGGCACCTGCCCCTTCTCAACAGTACATAAAATCATACAAATAAGTGTAAAGTAGTCCATCTAAAACAATCACTCCAGGAGAGGAAGTACAAAATCACCAGTCTTTAGTTTAAAAGAGTCTCTAAAGCTGGGATAACTCTTAGAGGTTTAACTACACCTATCTCAAAGTCTCTTTCAATAAAAAGTGCTAGTCCCCTGAAAAAGAGTAGGTCTGTGCTGTGCTGGTTGTGAAAGTCTGCTCTCCTGGCAGTGTGAGCCACCTGCTCTTTATAACAGTAAGCCCTACCTCCTAATGATCCTTAATTGGGGCTAATTGGGGCTGAGCAGCCAATAGCAGCAAATGTCCAAGTCCAAATGGACCAGCATGTCAGTGTATGGGGCACATAACACCCCTCCTTTATCCTAATAAGGTTGTACGCACTGCGTAAATCCAATTTAGTAAAGATGTTGGCACCTTGGAGCTTTTCTAATGTGGAAGGTATCAGGGTGAGTGGATACTGGTACTTCACTGATACTGTATTCAGAGCCCTATAATCAATACATGGTCTAAGGCCACCATCTTTCTTCTCCACAAAGAAAAAACCTGCTGCAGCTGGGGAAGTAGAATGTCTTATAAAACCTTGGGCTAGTGCTTTGTCAATGTACAATTCTAAGGCCTCTGTTTCAGGAATAGACAATGGATAGACACGACTCTTGGGGGGCATAGCACCAGGAAGGAGATCAATGGCACAATCCCCTGCTCTATGGGATGGTAGTTGTGTGGCTTTCACAGTACTGAACACCTCAGCTAAATCTTGATAACACTTAGGTACCTTGATAGACATTTCAACAAAGCGGCTCTCAACCTTGGTACTAAAACATGGACAGGCCATACAGGACTTGATACACTTAGGACTCCACTTCACAATGTCTATGTGTATCCAGGATGCACTGGGATTGCGGGTTTGCAGCCAAGGAAAAGCAAGAATCATTGAGCTGTCCTTTGAGTCAATTACAAAGAAAGTTAGCCTTTCTTTATGGAATAAACCTACTTGTAATTCCAGTTCAATAGTTTGTCTCTCAATTCTACCAGAGAATCTAGAGATCCATCTATGGCCTTAACAGTCATGGGAGGAACCACCTTGGTCGTGGGGATGCCATGCTTCTCTACGAAGTCCTGATCCATAAAATTTCCAGCTGCTCCGGAATCTACAAGGGCTGAAACAGACAAATAATCAAAACCCCAAGCCACTGTTACTATTAGGGCTAATGTGTTCAAGGTTAGACTCAAACTCTTAACAGTACTCACCCATGCCCCCAAATGATCCGGGGCAGTGAGGGCAGGAAGCTCTCATGTGTCCCCCTTCACCACAGTAGAGACACAACCTTTCCTTAAATTGCCTCTCTCTTTCCTGGGGTGATACGTAAGTCCTGTCGACTTGCATGGGTTCCAGAGCTTTGCCTGTGTTGACATTAGGCATCGGACGGATAGATTATTTTTCCCTGACCAATGGATCTAATGCAATCAAAGTCTGGATGAATGTGTCCAAATCCACTAAATATCCCCTACAGGCCATTTCGGCCTGCAACTCAGGTCGTAGACCCTGACGGTAAACTGATAGCAAGGCGGTAGAGTTCCTTCCACTATTGGCAGCTAATGTTCTGAATTCTAGACCATAATCCACAGCACTGTTTACCCTGCCGCCCCTACGTCTCTCACTATCACTGAGTGATCAAACACCACTCTAAAAGCTGACAGAAATGCTACTTAGGTAGTGAGTATTTCGATCTGTCTATACCACAATGAGGAGGCCATTCTCTAGCTTTTCCGGTGAGATGTGAAATCACAAAATCAACCTTCTCTCTGTCCGTGGTAAAACGACAACGATTATGATCTATGAACAATTTACATTGCATTAAGAAACTTTTGCACTGTTCAGGATTGCCATCATATCATTCAGGAAGTGCCACTAATAGCGCTTTTCCACCAAAAGAACTCTGGTTCTTGAACCGGTTATGAGAACCGCGGTGCTTTTCAGTGAACCAGCCCGCGTTTCCACTAAGTTTTAGTTGAACCGAGAGTACGTCACGGTGTACGTCATCAACAAAGCGGAATTATAAAGAAAGATGCCGGAGCGCATCGACTACTTGCGAGCATTTGTGCTCTTGGTACAAATGTTTGTTTCACTTCACAAGTCAAATCTAGAGCTAAGCTAAACTAACCCTTTTTTTAGCTTCTTTAGCTTATCTATCACTTGCTCTCTTGAACGAACAAAACCTGCCCGAGCTAAATCCTCCACCAGCTCGCTGTAGAGTTTCTCCTTTCTAATACTCCCCTCAAGTTTCTCCTGAAACTCCGGAGAACACCAAATAGATAACAAAAACTGAGTTTCTTCAGTGGACCATTGTACACTACGAGTCGCCTCAGTGCGCAGGCGCGTTTGGTTCGCACTGAAAAACCAAGTATTTTTTGGTTCCCGCTGCGAACGAACGTTCTTGGTTCGGGCCGGTATTTTTGTTGGTGGAAACGCGCCGAACGGTTCAAAATTAGGTTCTTGAACCAGAACCGTGCCGGTTCCGTGTTGGTGGAAAAGCGCTATAAGGGAGTATTATTAACGAAACGTGGATTCTCTGCGCCTCGGTTAGCATCATACAGATTAGCTTCGGCTATGCTAGCAGGCTTGCTAGTGCTACTATTAGCGGCCTCAAGCAGCCTCTGAACTATGGCACCGGCCTGATCAATCTTTGCTTCTTGGGTCCGAAGACACTCTTCTAATCCTGCTGGATCCATAAAGGTGAGGTTGTCTGTGACAGATGAATGAGGCAAGGATCCAAGTGTGGATTAGGATTTATTCTAAGAACAGTGAAGTAGCAGGCATACAAACACTGAATACTAGAAACGAGAGCAACCAAAGCCAAAAGGGAAGAAGCAGAATCGTAGTAAGAGTCCAGACAAGATAATCCAAAATACCATGCAAGACAAAACATAGAATAATGCTCAGAAATGACTAGGAAAACCAAAATCAAGACCTCGCAGTTTACACAGTTAGCTTAGCTTATATACAATAGAAATGTCTATTGTAAGAAGAAGTCAGTATTTCAGAGATAGCGACCTCCGGTGGCTGGGAGGAGGACTTCTCAGGGAGACAGGTGATGAAGACCTCTGGTGGATGGGAGGTGCACTGTCCTGCCGGACTGTCACACCACCAATGGAATGTCCATAATTACCATGTTATTATCATATGAATGACAGATCGCATCATTTGGCGGGGAAAAATGTGCAGCTGTCTGACATGCTCTGGAAAACGTGTCTGTGCCTATTTAAGCTCCTCTCACAATATCTTAATTCCTAAATTAATTTAATTCTTAAATCTTAATTCATATTTCGATTCAATATTATATATATATATAAGAAAAGTACACCCTTTAAGGTTTCCCGGGTATGTTTAATTTTTTTTCTAGGATAAAATCTCTGAGTGTTTTTGCAAAATTTTGTTAATATGCCACCAGCAGGAATGCTGACTCCAGAAGGTTTTAAAATAAGTTTAATCATATGTGATAAAATGTAAAATGATGAACCTAGTGAGTAATAGTTTATGATTTCTGACAGTCTAGGTTCATTTATAGATATGTAAATAAAGATATCTGCCAGCTCAAGTTCTTGGATGCAGGAGATGATGAGAGGACCTGGCAGTAACAGAAGGCCTTAATCGTTCAAAGTTATTATTGCTATTTTGTTCTATTATTGAAATATGACTACATTTTTACACATTTAATAACAGTTACAATTAAGTATATTTACAGTTCATTTATATTAATTAACAACAGGTTTGGGTCTGCACTTCTGACTTATTTAATAGCAAAAAAAAAAAAGACAAAAAACGTATTGTTAACTGTCCACACAGCAATTAATTTAATTAAATTCAAATTTGTATTAAAATAGAAATAATTAATAAAAAATTACAGCATGGCTTTGCTATTGTTGATAATATGAGCAAACTCTAAGGGTTAACCAGTGTCTTGGTGTTATGAATGCTATACTGGTGGCTGTAAAAGCTGCAGATTGTTGTATTAGATGAGGCTAAGAATGGAGGTGGGCTTCAATTAGTTGTGCCATTTGACAGAACAATTACAAGGTGACAGCAGCATTTACTCACTGACTGCCCACTTTCAGCATGTCACTGCTTTATCTGTCCTTTAATGACAGGACACTCACACACATACATATAAACAGACACACACCTACACTCAGAGACATAAACAAATACACAGCTGGTTATAAATTATCATGAACACTTACTGTGGAAAATATTGTAGTCTTAAAGAATTAATAATTTCTTATTGCCATGTTAACTGCTCCTGCAAATGTTTACATTTAAAGCACGTTTATTTGCAAACTGGGTAATATGTTCAGGACTGTCTAATAGGAATGTCCTCCTGTTCTTTTTTACTGGACAGTGTTCATTTTGGACTTAATTTACCAGGCTAAACTGAGAAATCCTGATTTGGTCCTGAAATAGAATGAAAATAACACTGAAAGTCATTTTGAGAGAAAATAAATAAGCTCAGTGGCTTAAGGTGTGGTTAACACACTCGCCTCTCAGTGTTGGGGTCTTGGGTTTCCATCTGGATGGAGTTTACATGTTCTTCTTCTGACTGGGTTTTCTCCCACAGTCCAAAAACCATCCAGTCATATGAATTAGCAACTGTATATTGCTCTGGTATGAGAGTGTGTATGTCCGTATGTGTGTGTGTTCAGTGATGCACATCCTGATATTGCCCTATCTAGGCTTTGGCTAAAATAGTGCAATGCCCTGATCAATGCCCAGGTAAGGGGTATAGGGATACGGCATGAAACTGAACTGATTTAGTGGTTAAGATAATGGATGGATGCATTAATAAAAAAATGCTAATGTACTAATGAAACAAAAACATTTTCACAAGCATACTCATTTACAGTTTTCTTTACAATTGGTAATGAGTATGTACCAATACTTAAAATGCTTGTTCTAAACTCTTAACACAGCTACATCACATAATTAGCCAAATAGTTCATTTTCTGCTCAAAACCATTGTTCATTAAATTCTACATTTCAAAATGCAAACAAAACTTTCTTTACATATATTAACACTATCAAAACCCAGCAAACCCAGCTCAAAATCAAGTAATTATTTAAAAACACTAACACGTTTTTTAACCAAGAACATATAGTCAGTCATAGCACAAATGTTAAAATATTAAAAGTTGATACGGACTCAACATTACTGTTCAGTTCTCCCAGCAAACTATGAACATTATAACTTCCATTGTTTTTCAGCCTCTTTTTAAAACACTAAATTGTTTCTATGAATGTCACTTGCGTACATTTTTGTAACATAGTAAGTGAATGAGTGATATTTATTGTGTTTACTGTAAACAAAAAAGTTTGTGAAAATTAAAAAACATTAAATAACATAACTAAAATTAAAATAACAACATATTTCTTTTAATTGCTTTGACTTTTATATCATTGCAGACATTATAAACCCAGGATATTTCATGTTTTGTAATTTGTAAATTATGGTTTTGCATTGTCTTGTTTAAATATGCATGTCCCTGGAAAAGTCTTGAATGCAGCATATGTTGTTCTAAAACCTCAGTGTACTCTGCATTAATGCTGCCATCACAGAAGCGTAAATGCCTTACACAGCCCCATAGTATGTCAGACCCTGGCTTTTGGACTTAGTGCTGCTAACAATCTGGATAGTTCTTTTTGTCTTTGGTCAGGATTTGTTTAACCACAATACACATTTCCATTGTGTGATGATTCATCTTAGATGTCTCAGAGCCCAGGGAAGTCAGTGTCTCTGGGCATAGTTAACATAAGGCTTATTTTTTAAGCTTGTTTAAGTTTTAAGTGACATTTGTGAATGTAACTCCATGTAGTGCTTCTCAAAGGTTTGCTAAAGTAATCTTGCCTATGTGGTTATATCAGCTGTTGATGACTAACAGTTCTAGGTGCAGTGCCATCTGAGATATCAGAGATCACAGGTGTTCAGCTTTGGTTTGCACCCTTGTCCTTTACACACTGAAATTCCTCCAGATTCCTTGTATTGTTTATTTTTGTGATTATGAATTTGTGGATAGTGCTTTATTACCAAGTCATGATTAACTGATGACATTTCATGTTTGAAATGTAGTTTTTTCTTCTTCTCATTACTAGACCTAAATTGCTCTAACTTTAGGTTTTCATTCCTGAAAATATGTAAACAGAACCTCGCCGAGCCACAGAGCATACGACTAAAGCTAATCATCTCTAGCCATTTATTTCAGTAAGCAGAGCAAATGCTTCAGAAAATAGCAAGAAGTTACTTTTTTCTGGGCTTTTTAGCGAAGCAATATAAAACAATTATTCTAAGATATATGGTTATAAGTATATTTGGTTGTATATATACACAAATATTGCTTCTTGACACTGCCAAAGCTCTGCGAGGTTCTGTTTAAATATGGGCATCACCGTATATGGTCCCATGTCCATAATGTCCTCTGGAAACACTTCTGTTGTGTTGTGAATGGTTTTGCAGCATGTTTATGAACTTGCATTTGTTTTGTGAACTGCAGCACATTTGTAAAATGTAGTGACCATGTTGTCATTTTGATGAAAGTGTTTTCTGTAGCGTGTTTGTTAAACTGTGTAAGGAGTGGAGCTGAGACTAAGGGAGGAGAACACACTTGCAGATAAAGTGCAATATTAAATAAAGTGAATACTGTGACAAAGCTTACATAAATCACCAGACTAAGGACTATGAAATAAAATACCAAGCACAGTGACTAGGGAAAATGGACTAAAGACTCTGAGAACTGACGAATTACTGGGAAACAAACTAAGGGCTAAGAAACAAAATGACTAGCAACAGGATTTCACTCACACAAGGGTTTAAATAAAGGAAACATAACGAGACACAGGTGGAGACAATAAAGGGCGGGGCATAACAGGACAGGACATGACAAAGAATGACTAACTGCAGCGCATTGGCTCTTCTCAGCCACCATAGTTTCATGCACAATGATGGTGTTTGATAGTTAATGATGGTGTTTTTGGAGAATTATTGTGTTTGATAAAGAATGGTGGTGTGTAGTGGAGAGTGATAATGTTTGTTTTTGATTAAAGATGTTTAGGGGAGAATAATGGTGTCTTATGAAACTTCTTAATTAAAACTACACAGAATTTTTATCCCCTGTTTTGAAACCAGAAAGTCTGTGGCTATTGTATTTGTAAATAACATTATTTGAATGCTGAAAGCTTACATAGATAATAGCATTAAGACTGCATAATTTGCATAATGTTACAAAATGTTTTATTATTGAACACAGACTGAATGCACAGTCTCACTAGAAGATACCCACACACAGTATTTCTAGATTTAATCTGTATTTCATTTGTTTGTCTACATTTGATGTGAATAAATGGTTCACATAATTTAGAAATGTGTTTTTTTCTATTGGGATGACTTGTTTGTGTTTTGGAAGTGTCTACAATTGTATTATTCATATGGTGTCTGACAGATATGTGAGAATAAATGAAAGTAGGCAAATGTAAGTAAAGTTATTTTCTTGTTTGACAGCACATGTTTCTTTTGGCTATTATTGCTGTGCATGAGGAATATGAAGCACTGCTAAGGCCAATGAGAAATACTAATGTTTATGATTTAGTAAAGCTAGGCTACATTTGCATAGTAAGTTGTGGGTAGAAAGAGTTCTTTGACATTTTACATAATTACTCCCAATATGAGAACATATGCCTGTATTTTTCTCAGATCTGCTCCTCATTTTCTCTGATATGTAACCTTGGGTTACATATAATGGTGTTTGATTATGCTTTACACATTGGAAAATGAGAAATGCATGTTTTTCTGTTTGGCTGGCAGGTGTCTATTAATTTATTAATTTTTCACAAAGGGGCATCTATAAAGTAGAAAATGATGAATAGTAGCCATTATATCCATAGTAAACATCCACAGATTGACAACCTCTGAATAGAGTAGATATTTTGGGTATTTTGTAATGTTTTCTTTGTCCACATAAATACATAAAAATGTCTAAATAAGTGGGAGAACATCTATGGTTTTACATAGTAGGACAAATCATCTGGTCTTTAGAAGGTCTTAAAATTAGGTAAACCTCAGATGAACAACAACACAAGACAGATTACACCATGCCATTATATATTTACCAAAAACTAGGCCAAATTGTAGAAACAGTGTGTGAAAAATTAAGTACGCCCATACTACTTCTGAAATGAAGTGGGTAAGTAGCAACTCAGTGCTGATCATCAGCAAGTGCAATCACCTATAACAGGAGAATTCTGCTGGTCTGGAGCATTCAGGTGTGTGTTAACACAATACCAAGAACAAAAAACATCAGAAATCATTTTTAGAGAAGCAACTGTTGCTGCCCATCAGTCTGGGAAGAGTTATAAAGCCATTTCCAAACAGCATTCTACAGTGAGAAAATGTATTATCAAGTAGAAAACATTCAAGACAGTTGCCAAACTTCCCAGGAGCTGACGTCCAAACAAATTCACGCCTCCATTAGCATGTTAAATGTTCAAGTACTGTCTTTTTTCTAATAACAGAACAGTTAGATAAATACTGAACAACTGGCTTGCTTGGAAGGGTTGTCAGGAGAAATCCTCTTCTTTTTAAAAACATTTTTGGTAACATGCTTAAGTTTGCAAAGTTGCATGTGAACCACAAGACAGTTAAGTGGCATTTGTGAATGTTACTCCATATTGTATTGCTAATAAAGGTTTGCCAAAGTAATCCCTTGCTCATGATATTATCCAATGTAGAGGGAGAAATATGCAAATCCTTTCCAGCATTTCAATAATTTTATAATGCATTTGTTGACTAACTAGAGATCCCCTGTGTATCATTGCGCCTTAAAGACTCAGCCTTTCATGGATAATATTTTTGTACAAAATCATAATTACAATCAACTGTTGACATCACCTGTTTTTCATTAGTAGTCCTAAACTGCCCCAAGAATATATTGAAATTGGAATCGATGTATAATAACAAATGATATGAAGTTAACCAGACAGAACATCAATTATGTTAAGACTTTATTAAACACACATGTACTGGATAGGTACTGTATATAGTAGAAGATGGGCTACAGTTTGAAATGGTACTCCTACAGTGCCACATGTCTTGAAAATAAAGTACATTGTTATTAATTATTAATAAATATTAATAGATTTTTAAAGTGAATATTTAATACAACTCAAACTCTTTCACTTCACTGCGTTTTTAGTAGTTTTTCTAGTTTGCTAGTTACTTTTAAGTTCACTGTTCCTTTTGTAGTTTGACTGGTTGTAAAGTGTGTAGAATAAAATTATCCCCAAATTCTGTGTTTCACCTTGTGTCAACTTCACTCATTATTATGTTATACTTATGTTTGGAATGTATGGCCAACAGACCACATTTACATAAAATTATACCTCATTTTGAAGTAAAAATAAGCATTTAACACGAGTCAATTTGACCCAAAGACCACAGAAGGGTTAACTATTAATATTTCAACATAATTAACTCATCCAAAGCTTCCAAACAAGAAATTGCAGAGCCAATTGATGAGCTTGTGGGCAGTCTAAAGGGAAACAGGCTTCAGCTTGAGCTGCCTTTTTCCACTTGATCCTAGTGCTTGACCCATCTCCATTTAATATAGCGTAACCAAAACTGGGGACAAAAACTGCTTTTTGAAAAAGAGCAAAGGACATGTGTGCATGTGGTTCCCCCCCAATATTACATCTGTGGCACCTTCTAATATATTTCAGACCTTCACATGGATAATTGTTATATTATTTCAATATTTTTCACTTCATCTGTGAGTAATATTAATGTTTTGGTCTATAAGTGAGCTTGGTATGAGCCATGTACATTTAGTTATGCAATCTGATTACCACATTACATAATCAATAGGCTGACCAAGGCAAAGTGAGAATTAATCTGGGTTTTGTATGTCTTTCTTGAAAGATGCGAGTCCAACAACTCTCAGTTAGAGAGTGATGAGTAAGGGTTATTGATTACCAATACTTATACACCTGAACACTTCTGTTGGTATCAATTCAGATTTGAAAGACTGAAGATGTAACACACATTCCTGTCGGAGGCAGAGAGAGAGAGAGAGAGAGAGAGAGAGAGAGAGAGAGAGTTTAAAGGGGAATTCCATTTATTTTTGTAAATGATGATAACTGCAGCAGACAAAGCAGCCTCTAACATGCTGAAAGAATAGTAACCAACAGAAGAGTTTCAGGAGCAGAAGTATGTGTACAACATGTATGCACTGTCCATGTTCATCTTTCACTAATTTTTCAAGCTCAGTAACTCTTTGTCTCCTTGGTGGTGCAATTACCTCTCTGGGTTGGTTGTATGACCCTCCCTCACTCCCAATCACTCCAGTCTTAGAGATTGTGGGCATCTGTTAACTGACCTAACAAAACTAGACAGTTAGTGTTCTCTTCCAAAAGTGTTTAAGCACCTTCACCTTCCCAGTGTGATAGTATTGTGTGTGCTGAGGCAGAACTGGGCTGAAAATCATGGAATAAGTCCATTTGTCTTAAGCTTGTTGGCAACTCTACCATCATAAACCTCATTCTTCATGATTGCAGAGTTTGTAGGCAGGGAGCCAGTGGTGCAACCAGCCAGATTTTATAGGAGTGGCCAGATTGGTGTGGGTAGTGTTGGGAGTTTGGGTGGTGCCCTGGTGATCAATCAATCATCACTCTGGGAAGGGGGTCTCCTGTAAATCAATCAGCAGTGGGGTTTTGGTGGTGGTGATCAATAGTCAGCCTCAAAAGCGGTGCAGGTTGGGGGGGTTGTGCACAGTTTAGTCATTTGAATAATAATTTCAGATGTATTGTGTGCTGTGCCTGCGCTCACACATACAGCATAGAGGTCTCTGTGTGTGACTCTTTAGAAAAGTATAAAAAGATTGGAACATTGAAAGTAAATGTTAAAATTATCATACTGAAGGACATCACCAAACCCAAAGAATCTTTGCGACATCCGTGATCCAGCTTTGCAAAATCATTTCCAGAAACTGCTAAAGGGCATTAGAAACTGTATTTATTATGCAGAAGCTCAAAAAGACTTGTAAAGGGAAAGCTGTGTTAAAGCAAATGTACAACATTAAAACATAAGAAGGCTGAAATGTTAACATGTAAACTGTAACAGTTTATAACATCGCAACAACTGCCACAGAAATAAATTTGGATTTACTGTGTAAACATTGTTAACGTCTCAAAATGCAACACTCTCTCTCCTCCGTATGGTACATATATAGAAACCACGATTCTGGTCTCTATATATTCACGATTGGCACGATTTTATGTCTGATGTATAATCATTGCCAGATTGTACAATGAAGATTCTCTAATGATAGACTTGCAATTAAATGAAGTGACTATATTCAGCATACACTACCTTTCAAAAGTCTGGGTTCACCCAGAATTTTCCATAACATTTACTTTTGTTTCAGAAGACATTCAGAAGAATGTCCCAAACTTTTGACTGGACTGACGCAAATCAAAACAGAAACAAGTCTTTAGCATAAAAGTGAAACCACATGTCAAGAAGTGAAAAAGACAAGATTGGAGTCGCTCATGGCTCCTTGGATATTCATCCTGCTAAGTGATTATGAGCTGATAAGAATTGTTGCCACAATTCAACAACTTCCACAAGTGGCCACTGCTGTATCTGTAATTGTTCCAAGAGTTTTGCATTATCCAATGGCATCCTCATATTGGAGGCTTGTAGGTAAGCCTTGTATGAGCAGATTTTGATCCAAATGTTCTGATAGAACGGCTCTGGTTGCAGAGGCATTAAATCAGCCACCGCATAGCACCTCACATTGTGCATTCTACATCCACCAATCTTAACACCAAGACTTAGCCTACAACAGCAAAATTGAGCCACAATGTTGGGCTGTAACGCAATCATACAACTTTCGATGGAAAACCATTCCTTCTGAATTTATGTGATGTCACAAAACAAACGTTAATATATTCACCTATGTTATAATAAGCTCTTTGGCTCCACCCATTCTTGTTAGTCAGGAGGAGCATTTCAGTCCAGGCTACTTTTCAAACAAGGTTTAATGAATTGAAGGCAGTTAAATATATGAATGTAGATAAAACTGTAACTTGAGTAATATGTTGATTTCATGTCGCTCCCTGGTGCAATATTCAGTTACTCCTGAATACAACAAGCTGCATCAGATTTATTGTATGAAGTGGTTGGCTGGGGTAGCAGCATCTACGCCACAGACAGGAGGAGATTAGACAAAGTGATTCAGAGGGCCCACTCTGTCCTGGGATGTTCCCTAGGCGGTGGGAGAAAGTGTCTCATCCAAGTCTGACAGCACCAGGCAGCTCCTTCAGTGACCAGCTGCTTCAACAAAAAGTGTGTGAAGGAACGTTATCATAGGTCCTTTCTTCCTACTGCGGTTAAACTTTACCAACACTGCTCCCAGTAGATGACTTATAATGTCACTGATGTAAATATCTGACTAGAAATATTTCTGGACAACACACACACACACACACACACACACATGATGTGCAATATTCATTCATTACAATACTGTGATATTTATTTATACAGCATTTTGTGCAATACTTAAATCCACCAAGGTGCAATATTCCATGTACAACAGTCATGAGAGTCTACCTAATGCCTGTTTATGTATATTCGCTGGCCCTTTGCTGCTGTGACAACTGAATTTCCCCACCGTTGAACTAATAAAGGATTCTCTTATCTGATCTTATTTGATACACTGGAGTTGCTAAATAACTTTTCCAGCTGAAATGCTATACTTATGGTAGACTGGACTGTGTTGATGCAGCTCATAAAAACTAGACAGGAACTCAATGTAATTTGAAGTAATTTGAAATTAACTACACTGCCCTCATACTAACACTGGCTCAAGATGTCAGCAAAATAAATCTACACTTGGTCTTCTCCAACAGTACCAACTTTCATTGACATGCTCAATAAATTAGATATCTTCACTTCTGTCTTGAAGACTCTGAGTCAGGAAATTTGAATGGAATAGATGTTCATGAAATTATTCAATTTGTACAATTACGTTACTAATAAAAATGATTTTTAAGCCCCATACTTTGACCAGGTCTTGAAACATCAGGCCGTAGCTAGTCTTGCCAAGTAGAAGCAAGGCAGGGGCGGAGCCAACCCATGGAC
Organism: Crenuchus spilurus; assembly: GCA_036984385.1. Taxonomy (NCBI): domain Eukaryota; kingdom Metazoa; phylum Chordata; class Actinopteri; order Characiformes; family Crenuchidae; genus Crenuchus; species Crenuchus spilurus. The sequence goes on from BRDA01088976.1 coordinate 19,973, forward strand.
AACAGGACCAGGTGGTGTTGGGGAGGAATGTGAGAAGGGTTGTAAATTCAGTTACTGAAAGTAGTGGAGTGAGAAGACCGGTTAGTTTGTTACATATGAAGATGGAGGGCTGTGATTGGTCAGATTCATAAAGGAATGAATGATGTAGCAAAGAGTCTCATGACAGAACTTACAAATGACTTTAATTTCACAACTATTTCTTTTTCATTATCAATCCTTGTTCATCTCATATGATGTATGTTATCATGCTCAGGTGCACTCCATCATGGTCCTCAATGCATTTCTAAGTGAAAATAAAGGTTAATTGACAATGAGAGGCAAACTGTAGAAAAGGTAATTGAGGAATAACAGCTGCTGTGTTTCTGATGAACACTATCAATTTAAAATCAAAAGAAAAAAAGAGAAAATTTATATTATTTAGTCAAATGTAATTTAGATGACACCATAAAGGAGTTGGTGAAAGGATTTTCAATGTAAAAGTGTGTGTGTGTGTGTGTGCGTGTGTGTGTGTGTGTGTGAAGTACAGATAAGCGTGTAAGTCTGCTCCACCTTCTACCTTTGGTACTTAAGCTCCACTGAACAGGTATCCATAGCAACAGCATGGCACCAATGGGAAAGTTACCTTTATATACCATCTACACACACACACACACACATACACACACAGAATGACAAATTACCACCCTGATACAAAAAGACATAGACAAAACCAGCATAATGGAGTTTTGGATGATAGTACACTGGTCATCACTATGGCTCACCAGCTAAACCAGCATGGAATACATACTGGTTTATAATGAATTGCACACACAAATACACAGACACATTAAAAAACCTGATTTACATGTCACAAAAGTCTTTCAAAATACATTACAGAAATATAAACAAGAGTCCTGTTGTATCCAATAGCCCTATTCGGACTGGATTACATCTACATGGGGTGCTGAGAAATCACAGAAGCTCTTCTGAGATTTTATTTACGTGTCTGTGGTTTTTCCCCTTGTCCTCAGAGTAAATTACAGGCTGAATTACCTACTGATTTTTAGCTAACACAGAGCTTATGCGATCATTGTAGTCATGCCTAGATGCAAATTTCAGCATTTTTCATCATTTGTTGGAAAATGCAGATCGCTACTAGCCATATTTAGTTCATTAATGTGTGGAACCAATAGAATTCATCAATGAAACTAAAAGAACATACTGTGGCGCCGGGTGGGTAGAGAAGTCAGGAAAGTGGCTCTTACTGGAAATCAGCTTTTTTTATTTGCTTCTTTTAGTAAGCGTAATTTCCACAATTTTCTAGCCATCCTCTATGGCGCCCTATGCGCCAGGGCTTAAACTGCAATTTGCTTTACAGTCATGGTGAATCTTTTACTTTCCACAAAAACCCCAAAAGTGTCCCCAAAGCATTCCCAACATATAACTGGATATTAACCCAAACCTAATCATCTTTACTCTCAAAAACAAGAACATAAACAGACATAAAGGGCCGATGCTGACGTTTCCCAGCATCCCATGCCCGTAAGTGGGCGGAGTCCTACCGTCCATATCCCCTCGCCGTCACAATACTTTTGAAGAGTAATTTTCATTTATCATCCATTACCTTCTGCTTCTGCACAAGGAAGGGCACAATGAAGGACACTTAAGAGTGTTTTAATATGTTTCATATTTAATCTAATAAACTGAATATAATGACTGATTTTAGTTTGGTTAGTGTTACCTAATGTTAGCACAGTGTATTGTGATAAACACTGACGAACGATCTGCATCATTCAAGTTCAAGTAAGTTCATAAGCAGAGGGGTTTGGTAGTGGCTATCCTGCCATTATCCATGATTATCCATGATGTTGTAAAACAGGATTGGGGTTGGTTCCACTACTTTTATGGGAATTAGCTTTGCTGTATGAGTCTCAGAGTTTGCAGTGTTTTATATTAATAGATTCAGTGCATTAGTCTATCAGAGCTTTATTCATTATTCTTACATTTCCTCATCATCCAATAATGTTCTTTCTTGATTGTCAATGGCATAGCAATTCAACATTCAGCATTTATTAGGCTCTTACATGTTTATGCAATATAAACTGGATCATTTCTCTCTGGCCACCTTGTTAGAAAACCCCTCCCTTTTCTCCATCTCCATGCTGGTTTGCAGCAGATGTTATATAGACTATTTGACTAACAATGCTCGACAACCTGGAGAGCTTCAGACTAGTCAAGGTCAGTGGCTGAAACCATCAACAGCGGTAAACAACCAGAGCAGGTTTTCAAACTTAGTCAACTTAAACCCAACATTAAGGACTGTCCAGTTGGAATGTCCTGCTATTCTTTTCCCAATTGACAAATTTGACTTTGGATCATTAATGGACATAGTGCTGCATGGAGGTGATGCCCACTTCTCTCTCTTGTTCTGCAAATATCAGAGGGGCTTACCCGAATGGGCATTCAAAGGGTGACATGACCAGGGTTGAATGCCGCAGGGTACTGTGAGTATATTTTGCCCAGACCAGTTGATCAGCCCAATAGGATGGGTTTTCCACAGTTAAGCAATGGAGCAGTTGGCCAAGATTTGGATCTCAGTTTGCCCATTCGATTTGGGGTGGAAATCCAATGCGAGGCTTTCTGTGGTTCCCATCAACTGGCAGGAGGACTTCCATAACTGTTTGGTTTGACACCAAGTCATGAGAAATGCCATGCACTATTATCACATGTTGTAGTAATAGGTCTGCAGTGTTCTTGGCTTGGCAAAGCCTCAAACTTATACTTTGAAAAGTGATCCATGACCTCTGCGTAGCCTTTGGATGATGGTAGGCACATTGTGATGTCCAGGGACATATGAGACTATTGACAGGTCAAGATTGGCAGCAGGTGGAGAAGGCCAGGTGGTCAGGATGAGTTTGCTTTGTTCTTAGTACATACTTCACAAATGGCAACAAAGGCACAAGTGTCTTTATCTATTCTTGGCCAACAGATGTGTCTCCAGATAGACTTGAAAGCCTATACAGCACCAGTGTCTGAGTAAGTCTGCGTACAGACACAGTTTGTTGTAACTGTTAGTCTGCTATGATTTGAGCTTATTTTTTGTTTATTATACAGAATCCTGTTGAGGAAATGTGGTGCCTATGATTTGAGGTGATGTCCCTGATTTGTAAACCACTGACACTCAGCAACACCACTCCATGCCCTTAGGTGTTATTGTGTGGCAGTTTCTCTTCTGGACCTTTAAATCATAAATCAATATTTTTTTAAATAGTAAATCGTGAACAGAGAAAAGCCAATAACACACGTCCCTTCTTTTACTTAAGCAGCATTATTGTTAGCTGTAATGAGTCTGCATTGTGCCATATTGGGAACAGCATTGTGTACGTAGATAGAAGAGAAGCTGACTATGCGTTTTCATTCTACCTTGATTTCATCTTTTTCAGCGATTATTCCAGGCACACTGTTCATTTGCAAGAGCATAAACTTTTGGAATTCTGCTACAGAGAAGCTGCTCCACTAAACCAGCAGACAATAGGTAAGCTAGCAGTTGTTTAGTGCTTTGATATTATTGATCATTTTCAGTAGGGGACAACCAATATGTTTATTTGTTGTTTGTTTTTTCAGGGCTGATTCCAGTACTAATGTGGGAACACTTTATAATAACTTTCATTAATAGCTCATTAACTAATGATTAATAACTTTGAACAAATCATTAGTTTATGAAAATTTCATTAACAACTGATTTACTAATGATTTACTAATGATTTGTTAACATTTGCAAAAATGAATACTGTCATTAGTAACTACATGAACTGTCATTTATAAACATTTGTTCATGTTCAAATTCTCATGAACTAATGATTTGTTCACAGTTATTAATCATTAGTTAATGGGCTATTAATGAAAGTAATTATAAAGCGTTATGTCAAAAACATATTATTATTATTAAAATATTATTAATTTAGGACATATTAAATATTTGTAGTGTGAAAATTCACACAAATATGTGCTTTGAGTTTTATTATTAGACATTATATTATTAGACATATGGTCCACATTTCTACTCAGCCACAGTAGGCAGGATATTGGGCCAGACAGCTTTATTGGCATGGAATGGAGTGCTGATTCTGATCATCTGAAAAATGGCTAAATATTGATTCTGATTACTGGTCTGGGCTGATTACTTTCAGTTTTCTGTAATATAAAATGAATTTAGTTCCTGATAAACATTTAAAAAAGATATTAAATATGTTAATCCTGTACAATTTCACAGTTTTCTATTTTTGTAATAATTATTCAGACACTAGGAGCTGTAAATAAAAATGAAGAAATGTTAGATGTGCCCAGATTGTTAAACAAAACTAATAACTGAAATAACAGCCTACAGTGCTCGAGATGTGAACTGTAATTTGTTTTGTGTAAATCTCAGCTTGCATGCTTCACATATAGTACATCTTACAATAGTTCAAATAGATACAACATTCCTTTATTTGTCATCAAAAATTGGGTGACATACTGCCACAGTATTTTCTCTCTGATGTCTTAGCACCTGTTTTGAGGACAGAACAATTTCGTGTAAATAGAAGAAGGGAAGCAAATTTGGCAGCACAGATGCTCTGGATGTTTACTTTTTGGCAAACAAGAAAAATAAAATAAATCATTTTTACATTTTAAGTAAAATATTCTATGAATTATGAAAGTTTAATTTTGGGCCCCGAGTGGCTCAGTGGACTAAGATGTTGAGACAATGATCAGAGAATCGCAAGTTCAAATCCCAATCATTCTGCTTTTGAGAGAGCAAAAATTAATAGATGGCATTCTTTACCCATCACTACTACACTACCATCCACCAGCCAATCCATCAGAGCTTGGGATCCTGAGCTTTCCTCCAGGCATGCTAGCTGCCCAGTGATGATGTATCAGCAGTAGTTTAAAAAGAGTGGTGATTGGATTTCACATGCATCGGAGGAGGCTGTGCTAAGTCTTCACCCTCCTAGAGTCAGGGACACTGCAAGTGATCAGGAGAGTCCTAGTGGTTATTTAGGTTAATTGGCTATCATTACATTAAAACAAGTTTTATGGCTCCTGTAAGTCACAGACTCGTAGAAGGGTTTAATTGCTTAAACAACGCTTTAGTAATTGAGTTACTCATGTGTCTCAAGAAGTAATTTCAGTCATAATAGTTTTCAAATTAACTATTGCATGACTCTCAAAACTGACCCACTTAAGTTTTTAAAAGAAAAGAGATCAACAAGAAGTTTAAGGAATCTAAAAGCTTCATTAAAGCCTGATGCAGTGTATTGTAGCAGCTAGATCAATACAGACACCTTCATCAAGCTTCAGTGAATGTAATTTCAGACACACACACATACACACACACACACACACACACACACACACACACACACACACACACACACACAGAGAGAGACTATGCTTCCACACAAACACTGGATGTGTCATATGCCAGTTAGTTAGACATCCCCCAACCCTACTATAAACCTCTAGAGACAAAACACATCACAGTCTCAAATCCATATACATTGACTGATTCCCATGTTATACAGATGTACCATTACATTCATTAGCAACCACAGGTGCATTTCCCAAAACGTTCTTAATGCTAAGTACTTCGTAACCTTGTACTTATGCACATTCTTAAATTTACGAGTGTTTCCCGAAAGCCTTCGTAACCCATGTTGTACCTAAACTCGTTCGTAAATCTACGAGTGGTCTGACCCTCTCGTAACTCACCAAGTTGTTCTTAACTTGAAGTTCACGTGCAGTTCTGTCTGATAAACAAAAGAGGGCACTGATCATCCTTTGACAAAGCAACACACAGCACACACGTGTTTAATACAAATAAGAATTCATGAACATTTAAAAGCATAATTGTGTCACGTAAATTAGAGTCAGCGTCCTTAGTTCAATACTGCGCATACATGTGCTTATTAAGTTGAAATGATTGTTTTCACGAAATAAAAAAACTAACATTGCTTAAAGTATAATATATTATTTATTGATATTTATTGAGTCTATTTGACGCAGACATTAGGGCGGAGTCAACTAAGTGCTACTTAGGGACATGTTTGTAAGTTTGGAAGATAAAAAGGCTTTTGGGAAACAGTCAGAAAAATTGCGTTCTTACAGTTACGTTGTTCTCAAAGTTGTTCGTAAAAGTTCAATCGCTATCGGGAAACGCACCCCACATCAGTTCATACAGGCTGGATTTGTTTACTTTGATATTCATGCTAAGATTTTGGTGTATTAGATCTGTGTTACACTGTATAACACTTGTGAGCAACAATCAGGTTTCTCTCTTCAAGCAGAGTCCATTTTTGTACATATATTTTGTGTGAACGCAACAGATCAGATACTTTTTAATAATTCTTAAAAAAATAAATCTGAACATGACAGAATTCTAAATGCTGGTTTAACTGAAGATCCATATTAAACTATAATTCTCGTCTTGTGACCAGAAGGTCACTGATTCGATCCCCAGACAGGACATGACTGAAGTGCCCTTGAGCAAGGCACCTAACCCCCTAACTGCTTCCCGGGCGCCGGTGGGCTGCCCACCGCTTCGGGCACAAATTTTCACAGCCTATTGTGTTCACTAGTGTGTGTGTGTGTGTGTGTTTCACTGCACAAATGGGTTAAATGCAGAGGTCAAATTCCGTTGTGTGAAAACCACATTGGCAAATTGGTTCATCTTAATCTTAATATTCCAGCCTTATATATTTTTTTGTATTGGGACAGTAAGAACATATTGATACACATAATGAAAGGGTTATTTTTTTTGTGTTATTAGAGTCTCAAACACAGTATTGACTTTTAATGAATAGTTTACATACAAAAATTGTTGTTTGTTGTCCAGCCTTTACATACAAAACCACATAAACAACCACACAGGGATTAAGTATCATTGCACATTTACACAGCACTGTATTGGTCTACATACTCATTGCAATATATGCGCATTATACTACAAAACTGCTATAATGCCTTTAATCTGCTGCTAAATATCACTCAAAGCAGAACAAACAGAGTTTTGTATTTTTGTTTATTGTTTATTTTTCTTTACACTTGTGTTCTGTGTTGCATTTGGTCCTGGAAGAACGTTGTTTAATTTCAATATGTACTGTTCTGTATATAGCTGAAATGACAATAAAAATCTCTTAAATTTGAGCAAATAAGAAAGACATAAAGAATCACAGACAAGACCACAGGCTGGATAATTCTTGTCTTTGTTTGGAGAGAAGAAAATGTTACACTTGAAGATTACATTTTTCAGCTCCTTCATCCTTGTTCTACTGAGTGCCCGCCTGTGTCCTATTTCAAGACTGTTGGATCCATTTTTGATCCAAGCAGGCAAAAACTGTCCACCACTTCAACATTTTCTCCATCAACGCTAAATGTAGTTCTCCTTCGTTTATTGTCTTCTTCATATTCATCTGAAGGCTCACCGTTTCACTCTGTTCCTTCCTTACAAGGATCTTCAGATTTTCCTGATTTTCTGCTATGAGAGTTTTGTCATCCGCAAAGGTTATTGATGCTTTACCAATGTCCTGCTTCTCTTATGTTATGTTCAATGTACAGGTTGAAAAGGTATGCAGCCTGGTCAAAATCCTTTCCATTCCATTCCAGGTTGGAACCAGTCTGTTTTTCCATGTTTTGTCAATTCCATCATACATCTGCAATGATGTCTCTTCATCCAGTGTTTCAATGTTATGATATATGAGTCCTTATTTTTTCTCCCCACACTCAAATTTCTCACAAATATTAAGTCTTGAGTCTGGATCACTGCCTTGAGTCTCAATCTCTGATAAACACCTTCATGTTTATTCAGGATGCACTAATACTGAATCCAAACTGACAGATCCAGTCTGCGCCCTTAACCCAGTCCAGATGAGATATAAATGAGAGATAAATGAGGAGTTTAAGGAAACTAAAAGGTTCTGACATCAAAGCCTGATGCAGTGTTGTGTTGATGCTAGATCAATACAGACACCTTCATTAAGCCTTAGCGGTTGTAATCACACACACACACACACACACACACCAACAGATCAACTCAAAACAAAACAATCACCATCTCTCTTGAGGAAACTGACAAGTCCAGAAACATTTCAGTGCCTCTGGATTGAAAGGTCCTCGTTTGCACACTAATTGTGATCGTTCATTAATACTTAAAGGTGAGGGGCTTTGTTGGGGGGGGGGGGCTCCAACAGCTTTTAATTACAATTTTAAACAACCCAGATGACACAGAATTACCATAATAGCTGGTCGCGCTGCTTTCAAAATAATGGTTAGAGAGTTGTGTTTGTTTACCCTGAAAGGATTAATTATCTTTCCATAATTTTCTTCCCTCTTATACACATGCACACACACTCACACTTTAGCGGCTGAACACATAATCAACAGAAACAAAAGGCTGCCCTTGAGGCCCTGTTTCTCCAGCTGTGGAACCTTTAGCTGGATTATTAGACATTCAGTCCCTAAAGGAAGAAAACTCACTGAAAAAGAAACAGCTTTTCTTTTTATAATTTAAAGCAGGGGCTATTTAAACGCAAGTCTTTCCATCTTTCTCCCTCTTTTCCTCTCTGTAAGTTTCTGTCTTATCTTAAATGTAATTGATCTAAGACATGTTGTGATGACTGAAGTTCGCTTCTTTAGTTTTGTAGTGGAGATATGAGCTAATGTATCTAATAACTAATATAAGCTTATACTAAACCAATTAGCACAATGCTAATAACAAACTTAAATCACCACGCATTCATTCACTCATCAAACTGCTGAGTTGTTAAGTCATGCAAACAGATTGCTTATGTGATTACTAGCAGTGTGTAACAATTTCATATATGGAATTTGATTAATCTATGAACAATAAAAAGAAAATCTATGAACAGTACTAGACATCTTGAATTATGCCAAACTTAACATCTCGGGTCTTTAAACTTACCCTCTGGAGTCTGAGGGTATTTCAGACACTCCGAAGTAGAATGACATGGCTTGACTTTTTCACAAATTACATTGTAATTTGTCTAATTTTATCTAAATATATTTTTCCACAAAGTGTTACACAGGCGTTTGTTCAGCACAAACTCAGCAACAACAATGTCAAAACAGTAACAGTGTCATAAATCTATATTTTGACTAAATCTGCTCTAAACTTAGACTTTCCAAAACCTATTTTCAGATGTGCTGATATATTGTGTATAAACACAGTCTAGCCAAGACTTTTGAGCTCTGAATGTGTTTTTGTTCACGTCCAGAAAATTGACATTCCAGGGCCACTATTCCACCAATGGTATGTCTGGAATTACCATGTCATTATCATATTTCTTTTGGTGGGAAAATATGCACAGATGTCTGAGTCACTCTCACAGATGTGTCTCTGCTTATTTAAGCTCCTCTCACAAGAATCTAAAAATGTATTTCGATTCAGCCTAAATATATTCGAAAAGTAATGGTTTTCTAGTCTGTGTTTTGTTTTGTTTCTAGGATAAAATCTTGCAGAGTTGTACAAGTGTTTATGTGGAATTTTGATTTGGTTCCCGCAGATGGGATTGCCGACTCCAAAGGGTTAAAGAGTGAAAAGGGTGCTGTTTGGTATCATGGTGTGTACCAGACCAGAAAAGCTAAGGAGAGAATTGTCTGAGGAGATTAGAAAGAAAACAATAGACAAGCATAGTTTGTTAAAGGTAAAGACTATAAGACCACCTCCAAGCAGCTTGATGTTCCTGTGACCAAAGTTGCACATATTATTCAGAAATTTAAGGTACATGGGACTGTAGCCAACCTCCCTGGATGTGTCGTCAAGAGGAAAATTGAAGAGATGAATGATACGAATGGTGGCCAAAGAGCCTCAGTTTCAAGTTATGATGATTGTTACACTTATATAGCGCCTTTCTCAAACCCAAGGACGCTTTACAATCAACACACTCCATTTACACACACCCAATCACACACACCGGCGAGAAGCGGCAGCCAATTGCGCACAGCGTACTCTCAGCCGGAAGCGACCGTCCACCTGGAGGACTGCATCGAGCACTAGGGGGATCACCCAGGACAGAGTGCCAACCATATCTGGGCAAACATACATACACACATTCATACACAGACATACACATTCATACACACCAGAGTAATTTTTTTTTTTTTTTTTGAGTAGCCAATTCACCTGATCTCCATGTTTTTGGACTGTGGGAGGAAACCAGAGTCCCCGGAGGAAACCCACGCGGACACGGGGAGAACATGGAAACTCTGCTCAGATGCGGACTCGAACCCAAGACCTCAGCGCTGAGAGGCGAACCTTGCTAACCACTAAGCCACCGTGCCGCCCACACAAGTTATAGTTATTTAAGTGACCATTGTGTTTTTTTTTTTTCTATATACAGTACATGCATACCTGCATACACATACATAGAGCAGAACATTGCACAGAGAATCACATCAGCTTGCCTTCTTCCCATAGTGCATATTGGTGCCAACTTATCCTCAAATAAGTGACACACCCACACTCTGCTTTCTACATGACATAAAAGAAAACATGATTCATCAGACCAGTTCTGATGCTCAAGTGCTAACTGTAGTTGCTTTCAGCTGTGCTACAAGCTGTGATTCTCTGTGTCCTGACACCTTTCTATCATAGCCAGCATTACAGCAATTTGTGATATAGTAGCTGTGGGATCAGACAAGACAGTCTAGTCTTTGCACCCCATGCATATCAATGAGCACTGACTTTGTCCTTCCTCCCTGTCCTTTAAAAAATATACGTGAATATCTGGGTTTTACCTGCATCAACATGCTTGTCTGTAATCCAAATTCACATTCATAGACATACCAATTATTATTCCCTATTTAAATTAAATGCTGTGTCATATTACCAAAGTTTCAGCTATGTTATCTGTGCCTGGCTTCTTATTGACAGAATAATAACAAAATATATTTCCCCAGTTGATTTGATCACAGTCAGATGAGTTTAAATAGATCAAGTTTGATCTTTTTAATAGATTACAATATCCTGCTCAGCTCTGTTTCATTCAAAGCATTTAATGTTTGTCTCATATCATTTCAATTCACTGTTCAATTACTTTTCATCTTCATAAATAGTGCAATTTTGGCACAGTCGGAGGTCCGAAATGATGTCAATGTTATAAGCATTAAATAGAGCACTATATTCAATCAAATTAATGATTCGATTCACAGATGAAGCTATTCCACTGGGTAAACAATCCTTTTTCACCATAATGTTTGCTGAAATACTGAGCATTACATTTGCTTGATTGTCTCAGATTAAAAATTAATCGCCAACCAGCTTGCAGTTTGCTGACTGCGTTCATTATAAAGCCTCAAAAATAGATAAATTCACCCAGAACTCGCTGCATATTTAACTCAAAGTCACTTTCATGTAATAAAATGTAATTTTAGAATATTGTCTCTAATTAAAACCTATTAAAACATACCATTCTGTTCATACATCTAGAACTGCTTATTATATGAATAATTTGTGTTAGTTTACATACAATAATACTAACTTTTTCAACATCTAACACTTCTGGGGAAAAAACAACATACAAGTGATTTTACATGGTCTGTTAATTAGCAGTATTTAACTGATACATTTTATTTGCTGTCGCTTTTGAAAAGTTATATCAGATAACTTTTTTTCCATTTGTAACAATCAGGGTTTTATGAATATATTGATAAACTTGAGTATTGCAATATTGTTATGTAATGATAAAGACCTGTTCAAGATGGACGTGATAATATTTTTCATAATTTTGTTTCTAGTGTTTTTGCCAGTTTTTCCCAGTGTAGTAGTAGCCATTTCACCCATCCCATCCACTTGGGGCTCTCCCCATTACTTTGCAATGTCCCTGACTCTAGCAGGGTAAAGACAAGCACAAGCCTCCTCCAATGCATGTGATATGGCCACTCATTTTTGAACTACCGCTGATACACCATCACTGGGAAGCCAATGCGATTGGAGTAAAGCGCAGGATCTAGAGCTCCAATGGACCAATCAGTAGACCAGGCACGTGCAGGGGGAAGGCGCCCCGCCCCGCCCCGCCCCGCCCCGCCCCACCCCGATACTTTCTGCCCAAAGTGCCCTTTTTTCAAAATGTTTTTTTTTTGTTTGTTTGTTTGTTTATTTTTTTTTTGTTTTTTTATAAGTGTATGTGTGAACATCTGTCTGTGTTGCACAAAATAATAATAATTAAAAAATAATAATATGCCCTAACTGCCCTAACGTCATGTGATCACATGACGTGCCCTGTAGCTAGGCTGCTAGATACAGAGAGAGCACAACAGTATGGCATCAAAACAGGCTCAGCTTTAAGTATTAAGTATAGCAGTTTTAAGTATTGTAAACGTAAATGTAAATCTGTAAATGAAACTGTAAAATCGTAAATTAAAAACATAATCATAAATGACAAATACTGGTTGTAAATGTAATACTGACACTTTCGCTTCTCATTTTTATTTTTCACTTCACAAATTATGTTTACCGTTCACAAATTACTTCACCTGAAAAGAAACCCCAAATGAATTGCATTAAATCAGAGTCGGGTCTGGTGAAGGATGAGAACTTTTGCACTTTATCGTTTTATTATATTTATGTTTAATTGTTTGAAAGAAATCATTTGCGTTTTTCACACTTTGCAGGATTACTTACTAAAAGGTGGACTTACATAGACGATGGGGAACAGATCTGTGTTAAGAAGCAGCAGGGTTGCCAGGTCCACAAAAAGCTCCATCCCAATGTCTGACATAAAGCTCCCTCCCTATACAACCTGACACCAGCCTAAATTCTAGAGCGTCCAATCACAGATATTATTGTTAGCATTATTATTTTCATTAATAGTAGTAAATATAATGTAAGAACAACATAACTCTCTTATTGCTTTTCTTTGCATTAAAATATCCCCTTTTCTCTACTCTAAATTTATATGCTCAGATCCCATTCCAATATGTTATCTAATACTAGTAAGTCTACCCCAATGCTCTTCACACTCAGTTGTTCACTGCTATTCAACTCCTTGTGTACACCACAGTCATAGCCATAAAAACACTTATAGCAACACATATTTTGAGCATGTGGTGTAAAACCATAAAGACTTAAAAGGTAGTAGAGACCTGGCAACCCTGCTGCTGCTTAAGGCAGATCTGCTCCCCACCATCTATGTAAGTCTATGTAAGTTCTCATCCTTCACCAAAAACAAATAATTTAATGCAATTCATGAAACTTTATCCAGAAATGACGTGCTTATAGGCATGCGTGGTACAAATCAGGCAGGGTGAACGGATTGGGTAGTGACACCCTCTCATTTTGTGGGGTTTGTTTTCAGCTGAAGTGATGTCGTAATATCCTGTCCCTCTAGCCAATGAGCGTTGAGCCCCATCCCCGTCAAAAAATGGTCAAAAATAAATGTATTGTAACCGTAATTTGTGAATGGTAAATGTAACTTTTGAAGTGAAAATAAAAAATGAGAAGCAAAAATGTATTACATTTACAACCAGTATTTTTCGTTTATGATTATTTTTAATTTACGATTTTACAGTTTAATTTACAGATTTACATTTATGATACTTAAAACTTATGTTTACAATGCCTGTTTTACGTTTAGGCTTAAGCTGAGCCTGTTTTGACGCCATACAACTGACGGTCCGGTGAGAAGGTTTTGCAGCGGTATTTGTTTGTGCACGTCACTGTGTATTCTTGCAAGATGACTGACGAAATGAGTGAAGTGAGCAGCATCCTGTGTGCGTCTGACTCTGCACACACTCTCATAAGTTATAGCTGCTATTTAAGCACACAGTGTGCTGAGGGGGAAAAGTATGTCTGTATGCCTGTATGTATGGCTTCTTTTTATTTCTATATGTTTCTTTTGTCATGGGAAAAGTACATTAGTATAAATACAACAATAATAATTAATTAGAAGAAATTGTGATTTTCTCAGCCTCTCATTTAAACAAATCAGAACCTGTTTATAACATTTGTATACACACAAATTAAATATAATATGCATAAATATAAAATATGTAACTTTTATAACCTTCCATTCTTTATGAATTTGGGTTGCTACAAATCAACCAGTTATATTGTAAGGTATGTTTCAAATTTGTGCTCCATGTGCCCCCTTTTGACTTTGAGCACCCACCCCTCCAAAGGTCTCTGCACGGCCCTGCAGTAGACTCCTGAGCATGAGGGTGAAGACAAACAAAAGTCTCCTCCCAGGGGTGGTCCTGGTCTGTTTGGTGCCCTGGGCAAACAACTCCCCCACCAAGCATCAATAATTTGAAAAGGAGTGCACTTGTACCACTCTTGATGAGATGCAGCCCTGGGCAGCTGCCCATATCGCCGATATCAGAAATTGTCACTGCCTCTTCCAATGCGTGTGATGCAGCCACCACCTCTTTTCCAACTACCGCTGATCCACAGCTCCCATGGACCAATCAGTAGACACCTGAGCCACCAAACATTGCATTGCATTGAATGTGGAGAGAGAGCGCGACCAATTTTTGCTCACTTGGGCCCGGCTGCTGATTGCAAACAGCATGACCGAGATTCGAACTCGCAATCCTCTGGTCATAGTGTCAGTGCTCAGCCACTCAGGGCACCAAGTAATTGACTTCTAATGAACAGCTTACATGTAAAGATTCATGGCAGACAGTGGTTAAATTTGTTCTATGTTTAAAGTCACGCTCATTAATAGCAGTTTAGTAATCTGTCTTCAGCCATTAGACTCCAATGGTTACAAGTAACTTGCCATTTTCTAAAATTAGGTTTATAAAATCACAGTATTGCTGTATACTCTATATCACAATATATTAAATCATACCAGCTGTATCATGATACGTATTGAATCACCAGACTTTCGTCAATATAAAGCCCTAATATATGCTGATGAGACAAACCAGTATGTCAATATTATGAAGTAAATAAATTTAATTATCTCATAATAATGATGTGTTTGAATGTGTGAGATGCATTAAATTTTAAGCAAAGAGCATCAGCACTGGACGTTGGTTCATTGCAAGGTCATTTGATGTTCTAATGAGTATCTTCTTTTATCTCACATGAAGGGCCAGGTACTTGTGCCACATTTATCTAGTGAAGTGATGTTTTGTGAGAAGAAGAAAAGCATGTATTATTATTATTATTATTATTATTATTATTATTATTATTATTATTATTATTATTATTATTAATTACTTTTTTCCTCAAATTTTGCTGTGAAGAATTTATGCACGATACAGTTCTTTCAACACGACTGTGAAAAGCAATAACTTTTCCTCAAATCCACATCATAATAAAAGATCTCGCACAAACGGGGCATGAACTGCATATTTAGTATCTGTACTTTTCCCACTTATATACTTGCATCAAAGAGTTACACATGAAAAAATATTTCATATGAAGCTATAACATGCTTTTGATCATCAGTAACGGTGACTTTCATGGGTTAAACTCAAATTACTGATCGCTTAATAAATGAGCTTGGATCAGATGTGGTTCTTATGGCTGCTACATCAATTCTGTCAAATCATATCAAATCATATCACACTCAGACTGTGTGTAGTGCTTCAGTAATGACTTCCTGGCTGATTGATGCTAATTAAGGATCCTATTTTAACCCTCAGATTCACTCTTGAATGTATGCTTCATTTCCACTCTTATAAACCCTTCATTCTCCAAGCATATTTTAAGGGCTGTTCAAAATAGTGACTAGATTAGAAAGGAACTTCAGAATGTGCCACACTGATGTACTTCTCCAGCAGTTCTTTATATGCTAGCCAATAAGTTTTGAAGGTTAAAGGGCTCAACGAGACTGTTGTGGAGCTAATTTTTCAGCACTGCTAATTGATGCTGGCCACAATAGACCATTGAAGTCATGACAGTTTGGCCATGCTTGAAATAAAAGGTAAGGCAAATTAGCACTGATATCACTTTTACTTATTACTAAATGCTTTAAGTGGAACTCTAGAATGAATTTTCATGATGAGATAATATAAACTGACATATATTACTCTGATAGACTTATTTTATTGTAAAGCATCCTTGGATTTAAGAAAGGCACAATATAAGTCTAACGTTCATTTATTCATTATTTAACCTGAGTGTTCATGCTCTAGTTCCATAGCTGATCTCACATCAATTAAGCCAGATTTAGCTCTGCCTAAACCTCAGTCCAACAGGAAAAATTTGGAAAAAAATTACAGTTCTGTCCATAGAAAATACTGAATATATAGAGAAATGAGTGAGTAATTAGAAAGTCTAATAAGAGCAGGGCTTAGCAGAGAGCCCTGCAGGACACCTGTAGTGAGTCTACTTGGAAAAGATGTCCCCTCAATATTGTTTGTAGGTTTTTGCTCTGGGTGATACCATACTTGCATATAAGGCTTTGGACATCTCCTTTAAGATCTTTTTTGTTTTCAATGTGGAGTTCCCTGTTGGGTCAAAAGATACATGGACCTTCCTGCAACTAGGGGTATTTAACATCACTACACCGTTTGGAATACTAACACTCATAATACATGAACTGCTGGGGAATATCAAGTAAATTATTGAGAGAGAGCACCCTTGATATTATAAAATATTGTTTAAGAGTTACATTTATACCAATTAGTAAGAAACTCAAATCAAAATGATTTAAGTCTGTTGAATGACTCATTGGTGTGGTTCTTTAAGAAAAGGTTCTATTAATTGCATTCTTTTAGGTGTAAGCATTTACTTGAATTGGTGTACTGTATGTCCAGTTTACACTCACTGGTTATTTCATTAGGTACCTTTTATATACTCTCACTGTCCATGTTATCAGCTCCACTGTCCATAGTGGTTTGCTTTGTAGTTCTACAATTACAGACTGCAGCCCATCTTTCAGCTTGTTCTTCAATGGGCAGAACCCCCACAGGACTGGCACTGCTAAGAATGGATCAAACACAGCAGAGCTGCTGATGTTTTGAAATACCTCCATGTCACAGCAAGTGTGAAAATAATGCAACAACCAAAACTATCCAGGATCCGGTGGACCTAACCAGTGTGTCTAACATTTGACAGTGAGTTAACATAGTGTTTAAAATCTGTAGCAGCTCTGCTGTGTATACATGATTATATCTGCTGTGTCGTGTTGTGAGGGTCCTGATCACTGAAGAACGGGTGAAAGGAGGCTAACAATATATACCAAGAAACAGATGGACTACAGTCTGTAATGGTAGGACTACTAAGTGCACCTATATGGTCAATGGAGCTGATAATATGGATAAGTGTAGATACAAGGTTTGTGTACCTAATGAAGTGGCCAGAGAGTGTGTGTTAGTAGATCTGTATTTGGTATAGAGTAACTGTATATAATATTTTGGTATATTGCACTGCATCATAATTTTTAAGTTAATTAATTAATTAATTGCTGGAATGTTTTGCTATTTAAAATTAGGATAAATTATCACATGAAATGAACATTTACTAAATGCTAATTGTAAATGTAAGCTAGATATTAATGCTGTTGCAAATTAAATTTTTGTTAACTTGAAAGGCTTACTTCAGGTAAATTCAGGTGCAATACAAAATATCACTTAACTTAATCCAGCTAGATTCATTTTCAACTAATGTAGGATCGGTTAGAATGTTACCCAAACAAGATTGTTTGATTTAACCAATATATATTAATTAGACACATATCAATTAGTTACATTTAACCAATAAATCAGTCAGATTAGCTAATCTGCTTTTAGGGTGTACAGAGTGCTGTTAAAAGGCTTGGTGGACTAAGGTGCTGCCACTATGATCCGAGGATCACGAATTTGAATCCCAATCATGCTGATTGCCATTGACAGCCAGGGCCTCGAGAGAGCAGAATTGACTGTGCTCTCTCTCCGGGTGGGCAAGATGGCACACTCTCCCTAGCACTATAAACAGTGTCGACAACACTGTATTGCCAGCAGTTCAGAAAAAAGGGGCTTGATGTCACTGGTATCGGAGGAGGCCTGTGCTTGTCTGTCCCTTCCCAAGAGAGTCATGGACATTGCAAGTGATAGTGATAGAGAGAGTTAATAAAAGGGGCAGGTTAACTGATCAGTAAAATGGTTTGGGTAGAAAATCAGGGGTAAAATTATTAAAAAATAAATAAAAATAAATAAAATAAAAAACACGGAGGTGATTCTGCTCATTGGTAACCATGAATTTGTTGTTGGCATCAAATTCAAAATGATCATGTTTTAAAAAAAAAAAAAAAAAAAATGTTTTTGTTTACATTGCATTTAGTGGACGCTTTTATCCAAAGCGACTTACAATAGTATAAAAGTACAAATGCAAAAAATGCTAAAGTTAAATAATTAACATTCCGATATCGAATGTTGAATGCATATGGGAGTACTCATGGGGAGTAGTTGGGATCACTAGGGCAGGTGTTCTTTGAAGAGCTCGGATTTTAGGAGTTTCTTGAAACCAGTGAGGGACACGTCTGCTCTAGTGGTGGTAGGCAGCTTGTTCCATCATCTGGGAACTACTGAGGAGAACAGTCTGGATTGCTTTGTGTGAATGTTAGGCAAAGCAAGGCGACGTTCAGTGGAGGAGCGCAGCGACCGGGCCAGGACATAAGCTTTTAGGAGTGAGTGCAGATAAGAGGGAGCCTGCTCTGTCATCACATTATAGGCGATCGTGCAGGCTTTGTGTTTGATCCAGGCAGCAATCGCAAGCCAGTGTAGCTCAATGAGCAGTGGGGTGACGTGCCCATTTTGGATGGTTAAAAACCAGATGTGCTGCTGCATTCTGGACCATCTGTAGTGGTTTAATAGTGCAGGCTGGGAAGCCTGTTAGCACAGCGTTGCAGTAATCGAGGCGTGAGATAACCAGAGCTTGTACCAAGAGTTGAGTGGCATGTTGCGTTAGGAACAGTCTGATTTGTCTGACATTATAGAGCGCAAAGTGGCAGGACCATGCAACAGAGGCCACATGATGTGTGAATGAAAGCTGATCATCAAACATAACCCCGAGGTTATTAACAACCTTTGATGGAGAGAGTGAGAGAGAGTCGATCGTCAAGGTGAGGTTGTGTTGAACTGACTGTTTTGCGGGGAAGACCAGTAGTTCAGTCTTTGAGAGGTTAAGTTGTAGGTGGTGATCCTTCATCCATGAGGATATATCTGAGAGGCAGTGAGATATCCGCGCCGTGATGGAAGAGTCATCATCAGGCGGGAATGACAGATAGAGTTGAGTATAATCAGCAAAGCAATGGCAGGAAAAGCCATACAAGCGGATAACTGGTCCCAGTGAGGTAGTGTAAATGAAAAAAAGAAGGGGTCCCAGTACCGAGCCTTGGGGCACTCCGGTGGACAGTGAGTGCAAAGAGGACAGCTGTCCTAGCCATGACACTTTAAATGAATGCTCAGCAAGGTAGGATCTGAACCATGATAGTGGTGTATCCGAGATACCCATGTTTGAAAGCATAGATAATTGGAGGTTGTGATTGACCATGTCAAAAGCTGCTGACAGGTCCAGCAGTATGAGTACCGAGGACTGTCCGGTAGCTCTGGCAGTTTTTAAGGCTTCTGTGATGGACAACAGAGCTGTTTAAGTAGTGTCCCTTTTTAAAACCAGATTGGTTATGATCGAGATGGTCATTCTGGGTGAGGAAGTCAGAGACCTGATTGTACACTTCCCTTTCTATGAACTTAGAGAGAAAAGGCAGTAGCAAAACCGGCCAATAGTTGTCAAACTGGACAGGGTTGTGTGAGGGCTTTTTAAGTAGTGGTGTCACCTGAGCCTGTTTGAAGGCAGACTGGAATTCACCACTGGATAGTGAATTGTTTATCACATTTGTGATGGCTAGAATAATAGTTAGTAGAAGGTCTGTTGGTATCGGATCAAGCAGGCATGTAGTAGGACAGCTACATGTTAGGAGGGCTAGTGCCTCCTCCTCAGTGAGAGGAGTAAATGAAGAGAATGTAATTGTCTTGGTCGAAATAGACTGAGTAGCAGAGGCAGTAGGTGGGTGTGTGAATTGGCTACTGATGGACGTCACTTTCCCGGTGAAAAACGAGGCAAAGGTTTCTGCTGTGAGGCAGGTAGGCAGAGGAGCAACTGGAGGGTTCAGCAGCGATCTGAATGCTGTGAATAATGTCCGACAGTCTGTCAGAGAACCAATCTTATTGTGATAGAAGTTGGTTTTGGCAGTTGTGAGGCAGTCTGAGAATGAAGCTACGAGTAACTGGTAGTTTGATAGGTCTGACATGATACGCTTCTTTTGCCATTTCCTTTTGGCAGCCTGGAGTTTTAAGTGTAGCTCCCTGAGGGATTCATTTTTAAGCCATGGCTGTGGCTTGTTAGTGCGGATAGTTTGAGATGTCAGTGGACATAATCTGTCAAGACAGGAGCTCAGCGTGGAGCAGAGCGTGTTTGTGGCAGCATTTACGCTGAGAGCAGAGAATGAGCCAAGTGGAGGCATCGTAGTGGCGACCAGCGATGAGTATTGCTCTACACAAAGGTTTTTGAGATTGTGTCGGAAAGTTGCCATGGCTGGAGCAGCAGTAGCTTTCCTGTGAATGCTGATACTGAGCTAAATAAAAAAGTGGTCTGATACATGTAGAGGAGTGACCGTTAGTGAGTCAACGTCACAGTAACGTGTGAAAATTAAGTCTAAGTTTTTCCCAGTTTTATGAGTTGGAGGGCTGGAGACCAGCTCTAGATCGAAGGAATGCATGAGAGATTTGAAATCAGTAGAGCCGGGGCTGTCAAGGTGGATATTCATGTCACCTAGAATGAGCATGGGACACTCATGCTTTGGAATGGAAGACAGTAATATGTCTAGTTCATTAGTAAATTTGCCCAGTTGCCCAGGGGGAAGATAAATGACAATAATACCAAGTTTGACTGGTGAGCTAACCAGTGTGGCATGGTATTCAAAAGAGGTATATGTGGTTGAAGGTAGTAGAGTGGTATATTGTAAGCCGTTAGCAATTAGCAAGCCTGTACCCCCACCTCGTCCAGACAGACCAGGGGTGTGGCTGAAGGAATAATTATTTGACAGTGCCACAGTGTAGCAGTATTTTCTGGTTTGATCCAAGTTTCTGTCAGAGCCAGTAGTTGCAAAGATAAATGATTTGCATAGGAGGCGATGAAGTCAGCCTTGTGCACAGCTGACTGGCAGTTCCATAAACCTACAGAAAGAGTAGTAAAAGTGGGAGAGGTCTGCATTACTGGCCTGAGGTTTGCATGGTTTTGGTGCTGGTATAGAGTTCTGCACTTCCTGTAGGACCCAGCGATAACAGGAATGTAGTAGGACTGGCTGCCTTGTTGGTGGCCTTGCTCGGTGGATTCGCGCAGGTAGACTCGCAGGTCTTTACCCAATTAGGTCTTACACAAGATGGGCTGCACACAACAGCTGATGCTTCAGCTGACGCTTCAGCGATTTAGAGTGTTTAAATAGGTGGATTGTCCACAGCTGGTGTGAGTTTGGAAAGCAGCTTCACCAGACCGCCTTTTTAAACTGTGAGAAACCGTCCCTTAGTTTCATTTCACAGGTAAAGCTTAGTGAGTGGGCGTGGCACGCGCCGCTCAGCTGAAACTCGTACACACGGTACCGAAACCACACTAAACAGTGCATTTTGATTGAAGAGCAGTCTGGTGTTGCTGTGTTTCCGATGTGTTCTGTAACCTTGTGCACAGCCTTTTGGAATGCAGCTTCACCAGACTGCCTTTTTAAACTGTGAGAAACCGCCCCTTAGTTTTGTTTCACAGGTGAAGCTTAGTGAGTGGGCGTGGCATGCGCCGCTCAGCTGAAACTCGTACACACGGCACCGAAACCTGGCTGAGTTGAATGAGGGGTGTTGCTCTGTGATGCTTCTGATGTTGTCTCTGGTTCAGGAGTGGCTTGATATTAAGAATACTATTTTGTACTATTACGCAGCCTTTTGTACTATTTGAAAGTAAATATCAGGTTTAAATGCACATCATTTGGAAACACTTATATGAGAAATTGTGGTAATTCCAGTTTTAAATAAATATTCTGGTATTTTTTAGTTGGGTGTTACTCATCTTCCTCTTGACAGTGCCCCATAGATTCTCTAAGGGGTTTCAGGTCTTTATAGTTGAACTTATCAAGGTCAACGAACCATTTGATGATCAGTCTTTCCATAACGCTTATCAGCAGATGAAATCATGAAGTGCTTTAAAATCTCCTGGAAGATCCTGTGTTGCCTTTGAACTTCATATAACACAGTGGATCAAGACCAGCAGGTGGCATGGCTCCCCAAACCATCACAGACTTCACACTGGACTTCAAACACCTTGGATTCTGAGCTTCTCTACTCTTCCTCCAGACTAGGAGGTTTTCCAAATGAAATGTAAAATGTAATTTAATCTGAAAAGTGGACTTTGGAGTTTGGACTTAGACTAGACGAGAGCTGGTATTCAGCACAGTTTGGTCATTTCTCTACTCTGGCACTACAATTAAACCTGACTGAGTTGAATGAGGGGTGTTGCTCTGTGATGCCTCTGATGTTGTCTCTGGTTCAGGAGTGGCTTGATATTAGGAATATGACAGTTGTTGCCTGAGAAATACACAGTATTTATACTGTATGAATTGTAATTTACTTGCAATTAAATATTGTATTTATTTGATATACTAGGTTCAGGTTTCATGTGCTATAAGCCACATGGATCAACATTCCATGTAATAAATGTGAAATATGACTGTTTACCTTGACTTAAATTAAGAAGAAAACTTTGGAATGATATTCTAATTTTCATGATTATAGGAACAATGTGCTGTCTTTGTGGTGTAGCGTTGATGATTGCAGCTCTACTGCCCATCTTTCCACCTGAATGGCTCTAACGGCCGGCCTGATTCTGCCACCTCCTATACCTCCTCCATCGGACACTTTTTAATTGATGGATGAGGGAGCTGCAACTGTGGCAACGATCATTTCACACACTGACTATCACTCAGCTTTATCACTAGGTCTGAAAAAAATGTGATGGATGGGGAGAGAAAGAGGAAAGAAAGAAGATGGAAAGAAAGAGAAAAAGGGAAAAGGAAAGAGAAGGAAGGTGAAGGAGAGAAAGGAAGAAACAGAAACAGGAGAGACTGAATTGAGTGATGGCATGAATAAATAAGAGAATTGTTACATCTGTGCTGTGTAATTTCTAGTGACTGCATTTCCTAGAGACCTAATGAAAATGGACAGCACACACATCTCTCTCTCTCTCTCTCTCTCTCTCTCTCTGTCTCTCTCTCTCTGGATGATTTCCCTATTGACTTTTCCCTTGCTAATGAAAAGTCACCTTGTTTGACAGGTACTGAGGATTGATGTGCTCAAACTTTTGCTCTTTATTTGATTTTTCCATGTTTTTTACACTGTCATGTTAAAGTGAGTTTGAGAGGAAATCGATCATGGTGTTACTTGGTCGCAAAGCACAAAAAGAGCCATCAGCAAATAAACTCTATCCCAACACACGCAAAGGCTGAATAGTGGAGGAAATGCTAATATAGTGATTATAATTCCTGCAAAATAATTTATTCTTGTTGTATAAAATGAATACTTTGCTTTGAATGCCTACATAAACTCTAGGAACTGTGATTGTTATGTAACATTGTCCATTGTAGAGAAAACTGCAGACTGTGGTGGACATAGGAAGTTCTAAAGCACCAGTTATGTTGATAATAGTAAAAAGGTGATCAATCAATCTTCCATTTACTTTTAAACTCTTTAAACCACCTTTGACTCATTAAGTTTCTCTACAATGAGACATTTCACATTAAACCACTAAGCAATTTAATTAAGTATCCATTTTACAAAAAAAAAAAAATGTAACAAGACAAGCGTGGGTTGAGGAAGAGTCGGGACCCAGAGGTGGGATCCAAACAATAGGCTTTATTACCAAAAAAACACAACTAAATACTGTGGCTACCTAAACAAAACAAAGAAAAGGCTGTGGCTATACTGACAAAACATTCAACAGGGAGGAACAGTGCCAGCGCTAGGCATTAGGGTGCCCTAAGCACAAATGATTTCACCCTTTACTGGGGATAGAGTCACAAAGGACATTAATTCTACCTGACTTTTTTGGTGCCTCCCTGGGCACTTAGGGCTCTATGAACAGTGTGTGATCCACGTGGGCAGACCGCCAGCACTGGTGAGGAACCTACATACATGCACATTCACAAAAACAATAACACTGACTAATGTAATGACATTCAGTGACTGACAAAGGACTCTACACATGAAGAAGCTTAAATGTAAATTGTAATCAAAGAGGAAGGAACAAACAGGGCTCAACAGCAACTCCCAACAGCCACCACAGACTGCCGCTACCAATCACAGGAGAGAGCGAAGGTCACACTCTCCTGAATATTGAGATCACCTGCCCGTCATTAGTCAGACTCTATTTAATCTCCTCTCTGAGTACACCACTTTGCGTAGTAATGTCACATTGTCTTGCTCTGTGACTTACCAAGCCTCTCATCTTGTATATTCTATCTTGATATTCATGTGTGACCTCTTTTGCCTTTTGACCTTGATTTTACCTAGTCTCTTTTGTCTTTGCTCTCATGTTTTTGGACCTTGTACTGCCTTTTGACTACGTTTTGCCTTGCCCCTCGATTCTTGTTTTATGGACTCTCTTTTGGGATGTATTTTGCTTTTTGTACCATAAACGTTATAGTAAATCTCTTTTTATTCCTCCAATTGCCTCTGTCTGCTTCACGTCTTGCCTCCACTCCTCACAGTGGCTCTGGCAAGGGCTAGATGAACTGTAAAGACTAGATGGGTTGGTCAGAGCACCTGGGTCTTGTGGGGTGTTCCTAGGATGCAGTGGTTAGTATCTACCAAAATTGATTCAAGAAAGGACAATCTGTGAACTAGCAACAGAGTTATGGGCACTCAAGAGTCATTGTTGTGTATGGGGAGCTAAAGCCAGCCTATTTGGTCTAATCCCACAAAAGAGCTACTGTAGCACCAATTGCTGAAAAAAATTACACTGCCTGTGCATGGGGCTGCAGAGCCACAGACTGATCAGAGTGCCCATAAACACGTGCTCACATCAGAGCTCGACCATGGAACTTTTGGTAATTAATACTTTACATTATAGAAAGGTTGTAGGTCCAGGGGTGCACTGGCGTAGGAATTTATAGTGGACTGAGACGCTGGGGCTGTCATACCTCTGCTCATACGTTCACTCAGGTTTGTTGACGGTGAGCAGAGGGATGCCAGTGTCTCGGGAAGCTCCCATGCCTGTTTACCTTCTGGCTCTCTCCTTTTAGTTAGGCTGTTTTAGATAGTTCTGCTGGAGTCAATAGCCACACTCTGATATGTCTCATAATCCTTGTGCTCTATAAATCCAAACAGAACTAATTCAATTTTTTTTTGTCTCTTTGCGAGTGAGTGATTGACCACCGGTCCGGTCCAAGGTCGATGGAAGGCTGATTACTATTCTCTCCATGATGCTTCCCTGGATCAGATGCCCACCAACGACCAGCTACTGTGGCCTGCTCCAGA
The DNA here is from genome assembly GCA_036984385.1 of Crenuchus spilurus. NCBI lineage: Eukaryota > Metazoa > Chordata > Actinopteri > Characiformes > Crenuchidae > Crenuchus > Crenuchus spilurus. The sequence continues at coordinate 45,455 of BRDA01088976.1, forward strand.
TACCCTACTCTACTGCCCACATTGGAGTTCAAATGGACTTTCTGGCCGTTATCATTGCACCCACTATCATCATCATTCCTGTCCCACTACTGTCACCATATCAGCTCACCTGAACTTTACAACAAGATCATATGATTATGATTCATCACACACTTAGAATTAGTAGACCAGAGGAGGATGGGTCTCCCATGTGAGTCTGGTTCCTCCCAAGGTTTCTTCCAAGGGAGTTTTTCCTTGCCACTGTCGCCATTGGTTTGCTCACCGGGGATTAGGGATTAATGATTTGATGTCTGTTATTACTAAGCCTGTAAAGCTGCTTTGTGACATCAGTTGTAAAAAGCGCTTTATAAATAAAATTTGATTGATTGATTGATTGATTGAGCAATAGAAGAAGTTGTCCTGATCTGATGACTTAAATTTCTTTTATGCTATGTGGATGGTGGGGTGTTTGCATCCCTTACTTGTGGAAGAGATGGCACCAGGATGCACTGAGACAGTGTTTATGTTCTGGGTAATGTCCTGATATTCACGTGAATGTTAATTTTGACAAGTGTCACCTACTTAATATAGCTGTCGACCAAATACAATCTTTATGGCAGTGGTATTCTCTAATGGCACTTGTCTCTTTCAGCAGATAATACACCCTGCCATACTTTTTCAGGAATGGTTTGAGAAGGATGACAATGAGTTGAAGGTGTTTGACTGGGCCTCCAAATTCCTCAGATATACATTTGATCCTGTGTGGGATGTGCTGGACAAACAAGTTCAATCTGTGGTGGTGCGACCTTGCAGCTTAAAGGACTAATATTAGTGTCTTGGGCCCGGACACAACAGGAGATCTTCAGAGGTTTTATAGAGTCCATGACTCAATGGGCCAGGCATGATGGGGACTGACACAATAATAAGCTGGTGGCAGGGTCAGTGCTAGGCATGTGGGTGCCCTTAGCCCAAGGGATATGCATCCCCCAATCCATACCACTTCATCAAAGGGGACTTAAGTGGTGCCCCCATGAACACTTGGGGCCCCATGTGTAGTGTGTGATACATGTTGGCGGAGCACCAGCCCTGGCTAGTGGTTTTAATAATATGCCTGACAAATATTAACATTAGCAACAACCGCTTATCTTTTGTAAAACAAATACCTGAGTGTTTAGCTCCTTTCTAAATGTTGACTGTATAGGTGCAAGGCAATCAAATTTGTTTATCATTCTGAAGACCCATTAGCCAGGAGGCAGGCAAAGCACACACACACACACACACACACACACGCACACACACACACACACACACACACACACAAACACACACATACGTTTTATAGCAGGGTTTTATAGCTGCTTTAGTGGACTCCAACTGGTCTTGATTCCTGCCATTTGCATTCAGACGACAACAGTGCTGCATTGTGACGTGAGCAGTTTATGACTAGTGTGTTGTTCTAACACACACACATACATACACATCCCTAGGCTACAATATTACTGCTCTGCAGAGAAAAAGCTATTCTCAGCTATTGATGCTACAGAAAATATGCTGTTTTTCTTCAATAGCCTCAGGACTATGAGTACAAAAAGAAACCAAAACAACACCAGACAATTTCACAGTTCAGAGTCTTCTCTTTGAATGGGATGTTTTTGTGAGGTATTCAGCATGCAAGTTGAAAGATTAATGTATAACAGTTCCACAAGTCTCCTATTGTGATTATTCAGTGTTATAATGCTTCTTTATCCCACTCTCTGCAGTCCCTCACTGGATTTAACCTGCAATAATTGTGACAAATGCGACCAAAATGAGCTTCAATATACATAATAATGGGACTTATACAAATGGTAGGCGATGCTGGAGCATCTCTTTCAAAATGTCTGGAAAACAATGTCAAGTTTGAATTCTAAAGGTTTTATGTTTTCTAAATAAATAACTGAATTAACTATAGTGAATTATAATTTAGTTTTGTGTTTCATCACTGTCAACTTTTAATGGCATAAAACATTTGTGAACATCATTTATTTCCATCTTTATACTTTGTTCTCATAGCAAACCAAAACCATCTTCCTTTGAAACAAGCAAAGAAAGAATGCATCACACTTTACGGTAGGGTACTGTTCTTAAGGTTACATTACAGCTTGTCATGACAGCTGATATTAACCAACATAAACAATTATAAATACTTTGTAAGGGGCCCTCCATGTTTTGCAGACTTCCACCACATGGGGGGATTAGCCATCAGCTATTATTGGTGGTGACTGGCTTGTTTATGCAGTGCATCTGATGCAGAGTCAACAGTGTTGCCTGTGCAGGTCGGACTCTACTGGTAACCAATAGTACATCTGTAAAGGTCTCAGCCCTGGTTGTTTTAAACAGTCTCTACCACATAGTCTCTGGCATTTTCTGGGTTCTCATCTCTGGGGCCAGAGCCTTTCCTGACTTTTCTGTCTCATGGTATATTTGTGTTGGCCATGAGGAGGCCTGTAACTCCCAGTAGGTGTAATTTCCATAGTGTGACCAGCTTCCTTGAGGGTCATATGAGTTTTCTGAGGTCCACCCTTCAGCTTCAACTGTGTCCAGTGCATTCACCAATATAGAGACCTTTTTGTCTGGTGCACTTAAGCTGA
>BRDA01088978.1:0-29144 GCA_036984385.1 Crenuchus spilurus
TTTGATGAGCCAGTAGTACACTTCTCAATACCCACCCTGTCTCTCACAGTGGGTACCGAGGACCTTTTTATACTGGGTCTATGTCTTATACAGTATCATATGTGATAATATGTCTGATATGTATTAAGTCTCTATCTAATAATTTACTACCTAAGAATTTACTAAGCCTAAACATAAACCTGAACCAAAAAGGTTTGGATTTGCTCCTTCAGTTTTAAAAATGAACTATGAAGCATTTGTGAAAAGCACTTTACAAAATTGGGATCACATGCTACATTTTAAAGGACACTCAGGAGATGTTGGACAGGGAGTGGGAGAATTCTGGATCAAACATCTAGTGGAAAGAGGTGGGAGGATTAGCAACAAGCTAACAACACCCTACCCAAAGCAAGCATACACTGGGCGTTCTCTCAACACTCTGCTGCTTGTCAATCGAAGCCTGGAACAGATAGTTGTAGATCTGGGAAAACAGGGCGACGCCAGTCCCATTAAAGTCACAGATGGAGAAAAAAGACTTGTTGGAGATTTTTTTCTTTGGGAACTTACAGAAGGCTACAGCACTGGTTCTGTTTACAGTGAAACATGCTAACAGATATGTATTTTGTGTAACATTTGACTGGTGCCATTATTAAGACCTTAGCTTTATTTATTTGTTGCTTTGTTGTTTTGCTTACACCTACTCCATCTGGACTTTATGTGGCAAATATTTTTTGATGAGTGGACCCAAACAGTGTAAACTTTGTACATTGGCTTACATTAAAACAATATAAACTAATTTTAGTGGCTGTTTTCTATTTCTATTTAGATTCAGAACCATCATGTTACTATTCTGAACAAGAAAAAAACAATAGATCTACAACAATGGTGGGAATGAGTCTCATGTACGTGTCACAAGTAAGTTTCATGTTACTGTTCTGAGAATCAAGCAAGCCGAGTCAAATCCCTGCTATAAATCAAGCAAGTCATTTCTCAGATCAAGGAACTCACAAGTGAAGTCATATGAAATTTTAAGGATCTAACCCAGTTTCCACATTTACAAAAAATTACTTTTAGTCTTTTCAACCAAATGCATAATTGATTCAGAGCCAGGTCACCAGTCTCTTTACTACTGCAGTTAACTTATCACAGTGCATGATTTCCATCCACTGCATATCAAATCAACACTGCTAATTAAACACTGTTACTAACTATAACAGAGGTGCTGATTCTCATTAGCTAGCTTGGCTAACAGTTAACATAATCATAACTTTATTTTTTACAGACTAAAGTTCAACTGAAGAAATTGATTTCACTCCATTCTGACGAAGAAAAATAGGTGTTGAATTGACAGAAAATTTAAATTACACCTGTTTGATAATGTTTGTAACACTAACATTTGCTGGACTTGTGTCCAAATTACATTAGCTAGCACATTACAGGCTTAGCTCAACTGAGGCTGACGTTACAGTTTAAATGGTTATAATCAGTTATGTTAGTGCGAAGTTGTGTCAAGGGACAAAAAATTCAATTGCACCTGCATTTATGTGTATACTTTTAGCATAATATTAGCTAGCTAAGTTACTAGCTGATAATGCTTAGGTTAGCAGGCTCCATATCAAAACAGTACACCACAGGCTTGGTTCATCAATTGATTCAAATTAATTCTGTGTGTAACCAGCCAATAGGTTACCTTAAAAGTCATGTACATTTCTTTGTTGGTTTCATAAAGTTGGATGTTGTATTGATTATGTCACTGATTTTTGAAGTGTACCTGGTACATTACTAATATGCATGTTCTTTTACTACTATCATTAACAACATAATATTGAATGCAAACATGTTATGTTAGTAGGTTTGTGTAGATTACACAATCAAGTCGTGTAAACCTAGTCAAAGTCAAAGTTGAGTCTTAATGTTGTTCCAAGCTAGTTTCATTTCCTTAAATTTGTGTCTCCTGTCTGACTTTAGTTAATATGATTTGAGTCCCTCAAATTTTGAATTCAGTAACATTTCAGACACTTTTTTATTAAATAAATGAACAATGTTGATCATAAATTGAAGCATTTACTGATCGGAATTACAGTGAGGAAAAAAGAATTTGGTCAGCCACTGCTTGTGCAAGTTCTCCTACTTGGAAAGATGAGAGAGGTCTATAATTTTCATCATAGGTACACTTCAACTATAAGAGACAAATGAGGAAAAAAATCCATTGTAACATGGCAATGACAGAGGTTAAACATTTCCTGTAAGTCTTCACCAGGTTTGCACACATTGTAGCTGGTATTTTGACTCATTCCTCCATGCAAATCTCCTCTACAGCAGTGATGTTTTGGGGCTGTTGCTGGGCAACACAAACTTCCAGCTCCCTCCACAAATTGTCTAGGCCACTACAGGACCTTTACAGAGCCATTCCTTCACTGCTTGAGCAGTGTATTTGGAATAATTTTCATGCTGGAAGGCCCAGCCACGTTTCATGTTCAATGCTCTTACAGATGGAAGGAGGTTTTAGCTTACAATCTCACGATACATGGCCCTGTTCATTCTTCCCTTAACACGGATCAGTCGTGCTGCCCTCTTTGCAGAAAAAAAGCCCCAAAGCATGATTTTTCCACCCTCATGCTTAACAGTAGGTATGGTGTTCTTGGGATGCAACTCATTATTCTTTTTCCTCCAAACATGGTGAGTGGACTTGAGTACCAAAAAGTTCAAGACCTTCTCCCATGCCTCCTCTGGTCATTGGTGAACTTAAAATGGGCCTGGACATGTACTGGCATGCAGGGGGACCTTGAATGCCCTGCATGATTTTGAACCATGATGGCATAGTGTGTTACTAATGGTTCTCTTTGAGACTGTGGTCCCAGCTCTCTTTAGGTCATTGATCAAGTCCTCCTGTATAGATGACTCCTGACCTTTCCCAGAATCATCCTAACCCCATGAAGTGAGATCTTGCATGGAGCCCCAGACAGTCATCTTGTGTTTCTTCCAGTTTCTAATAATTGTGCCAACAGTTGTTGCCTTCTCACCAAGCTGCTTGCCTATTGTCCTGTAGCCCATCCCAGCCTTGTGCAGGTCTAAAATTTTGTCCCTGTTGTCCTTAGAAAGCTCTTTGGAGTGTGTTTGATTGAGAGTGTGGACAGTTGCCTTTTATAGACATAACAAGTTCAAACAGGTGCAATTAATACAAGTAATTAGTGCAGAATAGGAGGGCTTGTGAAAGAAGAACTAACAGGTCTGTAAAAGCCAGAATTCTTGCTGGTTGTTTATTGACCAAATACTTATTTTCCACCATAATTTACAAATAAATTCTTTAAAAATCCTACAATGTGATTTCCTGGATTTTTTTTCTATGTGATTTTTTTTCTCATTTGTCTCTCATAGTTGAAGTGTACCTATGATGAAAATTACAGACCTCTCTTGTCTTTCTAAGTAGGAGAACTTGCACAATCAGTGGCTGATCAAATACTTTTTTTCCCCACTGTACACTCAGAATGCGTACACTAACCCTTTGTGAAAAAAAACAAGAAAACATGGTGGCAATGCTGGAAATTTTCAAAGCTGATATGCTTCAGTAAAAGCATGATTCCACTGTGAATAACACAGATACATGAACCCCACCAGGCAGCTGTGTTCAATGGCTGTTCTTTTGGGGAGAGTAGATGGCCCATCGGGTTCTTTCCCCTTTAAAATTTTCAATTTCTGAGTGAAGATATGCTCTCTAATGTTATTACTGCCTCACACAGATGGTCATTTTAAATGCTAATCCTAGGACAACTGACAATGACTTATATATCTATGGGTGTAATAGCCAGATCATTTGCAAAGAATCTTGCTGGCATCTCCAAGCCAAACCTTTGATATGAACTAATAAGCATGTAGCACTGCTAGCTTAAGTAGATTAACATGAACCACTCCACCTGTCACAGCCGACAACAGCAATGACAGCTTCTCTTGAAATGCTTCATCATCTTATAAGTGGTGTACAACTGTCTGAACTCAACTACGCTAACTGTCTTCACTGACAATCTACACAGCTGTGGTACCGCAAATGTTCAGCCCAGCACATCTGGGAGCCATCCGGGCCCTGAAGCTCCAACAGATGGAACATGTCGAGAACATCAGTGGAACGGATCGAGTCCCTGTGCCAGATGGCATTAGCTGTGGTCTCTAAGAGTCCAGCAAAGGTGCAGGAGGGCCTACTGGGTAGTTTTAGGTCAGGTATGAAAGCAAACCTTCCATTCCAGTGCCGTCATAGGAAGGTTGCATGCCAGGTTAGTGTATTGGTAGTTTTGATTTAGTACATATTTTATACTATATAAATGTCATGAAGTTCATTACAACAAGGCAAACCTATAGGACCATCACGTTCAATAAGTGTATAAAATACTTGAATATACAATGAACAGCCATAATATTAAAACCACCTACTATTGCGTAGCCCCCCTCATACCATCAAAACTGCTCTGACCTGTTCAGGCATGGACTCCAGAAAACTTCTGAAGATGTTCTATGGCATCTAGAAACATACCCTTTTTATCCTATATGGCTGATTGGACCTGTTTTCCATCACATTCCTACATATGCTAATTGGACTGGGGATTTGGAGGCCAAGTTATTATTTTAAACTCTTTGTCATGTTCATCAAACTATTTCTGAGTCATTTTATCTAATGATCCCACTACCATTAGATAATATTGTACTTGATCTGCAACAATGGTTAAGTAGGTGATATGTGTCAAACATATATGACCCTAGATCCAGACCATCACACTTCTTCTCTTGGTTGGTCTTCTTCCCATAATGCATCCTGGTGACAACTCTTCCCCAGGTAAGCATACTGAGCTTTCACATAAAATGAAAGAAAATATGATTCATCAGACCAGACCACCTTCTTCAGTTGTTCTGGGGTCCAGTTCTGATACTTACATGCTTTTGTAGAAGCTTTCTACAATGGACAGAGGTCAGTATGGGTACACTGAATGGTCTGCAGCTATGCAGCCTCAATAGCAATGCATTGTTTTCTGTCACCTTTCTATCATAGAGAGAATTAAGTTCTTCAGCAATTTATACTGCAGTAGCTCTTTTGTGGGATTGTACCAGATGAGTTAACCTTCATTTTCCATATATATCAGGAGCCTTGGATGCACATGAATTTGCTTTCGGTTCGTCAGCTTGTCTTTCCTTGAACCACTTTTGGTAGGTACTAACCACTGCATAATGGAAACAAGACCTTTGGCAATGCTCTGACCCATGTAGCCATCACAGTTTGGCCCTTGTCAAAGTTCCTCAGATCTTTACACTTGCCCATTGTCCAGCATGTCAAGATCTGACTGTTGACTTACTGCCAAATATAGCTCACCCATTGACAACTGACAGTGTAAGGAGCTCTGTATGTTAGTATAAGCGTAAATAAACTTTTGCCCTCTTGCATTCTAGCATTTTTATATGGTCTGTACAATATTGGACTTCTGTACAAACGTGTAACCTAATGGAATGCATACATTTAGCAGAATGTGTACAATATATGTCAGTGTAAAGAACTCCACTGTAAGTGCAGATATCTGTGGAAGTGTTCACTCAGGTATGTTTAGCTGTAGGCACAGAAGCCTAAGGCTTGATTTGAAGCCTAATGTGAAGGGACAGCTCCTATAGCAATAGTCAAGCAGTGGGAAACATGCCCAGCTAACGAGGAACGACATCAAGAGCCTGCAGCGCTGATGGGGCTATTTGGACATGCTGGTGTTACTCTTAATCCCCCTCATGCTTGGCTTTCTCTGATGAAGACAGAAGGAAAGAATGAAAGTTTCTAGTGCACACAGTGGACTGGCATTCACTTCAGCCCCAAGCTGTCCTGCCTACTGTCATTAAAATGCACCTGCCATGCCTGGAATTCAAAATTCATTTTTTGTTGTGCTGCCCTCATGGACTAGTGCAGCTTTGCAGACTTTGAATCTGCAAATTCACCTACAGGTGCCATGATGCTGTATATACTGATTAATTGTCTGTGTAATAATGATATCAGTATGTATGTAAACTTCATCAACCTGCAGTGAACCTACATGTGAGTTAGGAGTTGTAATATGTAATGTTAATATCGGTAAAATAGTGGTAAAGCTAAAAAGTAAGGATGTTTTAGAGGCTATGTTGACCTTGCACCATGAACAGATAAAAAAAAACACTTTAAACCTAAAATCTATTGTAAAACAATGTCTCAACAGGAAAACCATTTCATGTATTAACTTTCTCTGAGGTAGCTTTTAGCTTTTTATACTGTGAATAATTCTTATTTTTTGTAAGTTTCTAAAGTGGAGCAAATTGCATCAAACCACTTTGAATTATTTTGATTGCATTTTGACCAATTAATTATGCAGACATTTTGAAAAATTAGTAGACATCAAAAGCCTGGAGTATGATTTTTGTACAATGTGCACAACCCAAACATTGCCCTCATCTGTCAAACAATGTGTTTTTTGCCATTTTTTGATAATAACTCTTTTATTGATAATGACAATGATAACATATTTAATCTTGTATTGTTGCTAATAGGGTATACTAATGAGTGATTTAGGATATGTTCATCAAAAGTGGAACACCATGTGGGATGAATAAGCTATTGATAGGATGACTAAACCAATCAAATGTAAATATCATTTGATATCATAACATGAGTAATGAACCTAAAGATGCTTGTCAAGTTTTTTTTCTTCTCTGACCATTGGACTCAACATGATCTCCCGATGGAACAAAGAAAAAGTCTTGGGCACCAAGTGGCTCTGCATATGAAGATGTCAATATGACCTGAGGATCGCGAGTTTGAATTGCAATCATGTTACATACATACACATTATACTTATATAGCGCCTTTCTAGACACCCAAGGACGCTTTACAATCAACACACTTCATATACACACACTCCTGTTGCTTGCCATTGGCAGCCAGTGCCTGAGAGAGTAAAATTGGCCGTGCTCTCTCCGAGTGGGTATGATGGCACTTTCGCCCCAGCACTGCTAAGTAATGTCGGCCGGCTCAGGCATCTGCCAGGCGATCCATCAGAGCTGACTGCAATGTATTAGCTACAGTTCAAAAAAAGGCGGAGCTTGATTTCACTTGCATTCTTGGAGGCCTGTGATAGCTGCACTCTCCTAGAGTCAGGGACATTACAAGTGATAGGGAGAGTCAACGAATGGGCAAGTCAATTGGTTACCAAACACATTGGGGAGAAAATAATAAATAAATAAATAAATAAATGAAAAATGTTCAACTTAATTATTAAAGTTATAAAATATAAAATCGAATTGGTAATGTTTGTAGCAGTCAGTTTTTTGGACATAGTCATATTTATAAGCTTACCTATATTGCTAATGTTCATAAAACATTATGGGGCAAAGTAAAACTTCTCCATCTAGTACAATTAGCTATGGCTATCTTCATTTTCCAGATAATGCTAATTCTTCAGCCTCAAGACTTTCCAGGACCCTGGAGGTAAAGGGGCCTTTCTATTTGTCACGGTAAAGTTTTGGGTTCCATAATTTGTTTCTTTTTAAAACATTAGCCACACTTTATTTTGTTGGTCTCCTACAACTTATGTACTGATGTTCAAATTAATAGGAAACTCAGCTGATTATTTACAACATTAGAGTTAAGAATAGATTCAAAGTAAGCGCTTTCATATTCTGAATTAGATTTGTTATATTCAATTTACAGTTGTATTAATAGATCATTTAAATATTTATATGCTATTTATGTGATTGTAACTGATGTGACTATATATGATTGGAACTGATGTGACTGAGTGATTAGAAATGAAGTGAAAAGAACTGAACTGACTGTTGATGTGACTGGTATTGATGTAATTGGGTTAGATGTGATTGGATAGTGAGGTTTTGCAGTGCATGCAAGGCATGTTTTGTTGTAGTGTTATTTGTTTGTGTATCTTTCATAGGAAAGCGAGTTCAGATGAGAACATGTGCACAAAGCCAAAGAATGAGAAACAAACACAGCTTTCCACTCACTGGGGATTAACTCACCAAAAATTCCCCAGCAAATGAACATTTTACGCAGACATGAGCAAGTAAGTACACTTACTGTCACTGCCCACACTTAAAGTTACAGTCTAATCTTACACAATAAGTAATTGCTATCATTTCATGTATGAAATGCCTAATTAATGACAGGCCAGATAAAGACACAAGTGGTCATACTTCTTTAAACAGACAGATGAGTGTCCACTGGGCATTAAATAACATTCAAGATCAAACCAAACTTGCATACACACCTGCAAATAATTCAAAACTGTTCTTAAAGTATGTGATGTAATTCAAGTATGTCATAATAATCGCTGAATATCGACATATGTTGGTAATTACTGCTTGCAGTGTATTTATCAATAGCCGTTGTGGTAGTTTTGCTGTATTTCATGTTGTACATTAGCAGGCTGTTGGTTTGGATGAAATCCCGTTAGAAATTACTTACAAAAAGAAAAGGCCCTCTGTCAACATGAACAACAAAAGCCATTTTAATATCATGAAAGGGAATAATTACAGTCTGATTGACTTTCTTGGTAACCACCCACTCTCAGTCAGACAGCCCACACAGTGAGAGGTTAGCAAAAAGCTGGTGAGAAGAGTAGTGAACATGGAAATAAAGCCACATATGTACAGCTGTGAGTAACATTTTAGACAATGCTGGACATGCATAATTATGTGTTAATGTACACTACAGGCCAAAACTTTTAGAACACCCCAATTTTTACAGTCATTTATTGCAGCTTGAAATAATTAGCTTGAAATGATACAAATATACGTGATGTACTGCCAGAGGTTTAAAAAAAACCTGAAAATTAATTTATATTACAGAATTATACACCAAGGCTTTTGTCAGAGAACATGAAATGGGTTAACAGGTGAAAGCTGTTCTGCAGCAATGGAGGTATATCAAGCCTTGAATGCTGGTGCTACTAATTCCTACAGAGAGAGAAGCACACTGAGCCACCATGACTACCACAGCATTCTGCAGTGCCATGCAATACCCTCAGGTATGTGTCTAGTTGGTCAGGGGTTCATCCTACAACAAGATAATGACCCAAAATAAAAATAAAAGATATATGCCAGAACTACCTCAGTAAAAACAATAAGATGGTAAGCTTGAAATCATTGAGTGGCAGAACAGTCTCCAGACTTAAACCCCATCCAGCTGATTTGGGATTAAGTGAAAAGCAAAGCAAACCTACAAGTGCCAACATTTATGAGAACGTCTGCAACAGATTTGTGAAGAACTGTCTGAAGAATATTTGATGTCTATTGTAGAAAGAATGCCACGAGTGTGTTCAGCTGTTATATCTGACAAAGGTGCTACTTTGATTGAGTCCAAAGTTTAGATACATTTTGGTTTATAAATTGATTCTATGATTTCTAACTGCAAGTGATTATATGTACTATGCTTTCATTTCAGAGTGCAATGAGACATTAAACTGAATGATTGTCTATAAAAAACTGTTCATAATTTTTTCATGTAGAAAACCAACAAAATGTAGCTTTGCATGTCTGTATGTCCAGATTAATTAGACTTTATGCAACATCTCACATTTCAAGACCATTCTTAACTCACTATATCAATTAGGAATGAGACTTTAACGTGTTAATTTTGATTAATAATGAAATAAAAAAATTAACGCATTTTAATTGCACTTTGCATTGTGGAATGTTTCTCAGTGCACGAGTTCCAGGAATACAGATTATATTGACGCACAATGTGATGAGCATGATGGAAATGATGGAAGAGACTACGCTGGTGGATGGGAAATTTAATTAGAAGAAACTTCCAGATGGAAGTACAAACAAAAATGATGTTATATGCACTTAATGAAGGAAGGAGTTTGCTTATCACAGGAGCACTTCGTTACCATCTCAACTCAAAACATGTTGGGGCTAGCGCGCAGGCCAGTAATGTTAATTTACTGTAGCTGCTAAATGTAATAGCAAAACAAGATTTTGAAGTTTAAACTGTATGTATATTAATTCATTCATCAACAAAACATAAATGAATATTTCTCATGTTAAACACTGAAATTTGATTAAAATGTGATTATTTCGATTAATTAATTACAAAGCTTCTAATTAATTAGATTTTTTTTATCAAGTCCCACCCCTAATAACAATCATCCACTGTGGTACTCAAAAGTGATTGCAAATCTGAAAGCCAGATCAAAGACAAAGCTAAACATTTCACAAAGACAACAAACAGGCATTTTTTTAAACAACAAATGCTACTGAATATGCAGCTGAGGCAGTTCACAGTGTGAACTATCCTATATCTTGAATAGAACTGTGAGGATTTCTAAATTACTAATCATGTAAACTATTAATTATATTGACAGTTAGATTTAGATTAGATTCAACTTTGCCAATGTGATTAACCCATCCATGCAGTGAAACACACACTAGTGAACACACTAGGTTAACTGATGTGGTGGGCATATATACACAGTGCCTGGGGAGCAATTAGAGGTTAGGTGCCTTGCTCAAGGGCACTTCAGTCATGACCTGCCCAGGGATCGATCTTCCAGTCACAAGACCAGATCCCTAACCACCAGGACATGGCTGCCCCCATTAGCTAACTAAAGTAATTTAACATGAACAACAGTTACACTAGGCTATGATTTGGGGGTTGACAATTGAAAGGTTGCAGCATATTTATATACAATAGAAAGAATTTCCTCACTATTTTGTCATGAATTTGAGGTGAGGTTACAGATTTAGCTCAGTGGCATTTTCAAGATCTTGGCGAGTACAAACTGTAATTTCACAGTTAAAAATCTCTTTTATGAAATAGTACATATTTGTTGGACAAATGACTTGAGAATGCACAGTCGAGTTTATGTAGGAATGTGTTTACAGCTCAAAAAGTTGCATTTTGCCTTGATTTGTTTATTAATAGTGGTCAAGTTTTGGAGAGTGTGAGCTCACATGGATAATAGACAGTACAGAGATGTACTAACACTACAAACAAATCCCACACATACCAGACAGCTTTCCTGAACACAGATTAAGACTAACTCTGAGTTAAATTACATACCCAATGGCAACAATCCCCAGAAAAGCCTTTTTAAACCTGGATGTAATTTGGTACAGGACAAGACTTAAGCTTCCTGAGAAACTTGTCTATAAGAAAGAAAAGTCTTCAAAACCTTCAACCTGATATTTTCTCTATACACTACAAATGTAAATTCCCTGAGAAAATTAGATTTAAAACTGTATTTATATGTGCAGTGTTTGTTTACTCATAAAAACACTAATATTAGAATAAATTCAAATAACATTAAAACAATAAATAATGATGTTCTTTGTGTGAATGTATTGGTTTAACCTTTTAAGGGTTAATAACCTTTTATTAATCAGCCCTTCATTATATTTCATAAAGTGTGCTGCTAAAAACATTTAATGAGAAATATTTAATTTTATTTATAATAACATTTAATTGTAATATTTATATATTGTATATTATATTTTTTTTTGAAGAAGGTGTTGAACTTAACACAATATGATTGTGCCATCTCTACCAATCGGTAGAGGTATGGTAGGCTAAAAAAATCCACTAGAGCTAACTAGAAATGCAACATATTCTTGTCTGAAAATAAATTTGCAATGCCATACCACATGGAATAAACTGGATCAAATGCTGAAAAACCATTAGTGCTATTGTACCACCATACAGATGAGTGTTTTGGTTAAAATGTTAACAAAATGAACAAGTTATTGTGCAGTTTTTGTATTTGTTATTAGTTATTGTTCTGATTTTACCAAAAAGTGCCATCTCATTTCATATTTAAAGTAATGGGGTGAAAAGTGTAACTGTTACCAGGGCTCCAACTGTATAGGGCCCTTGAGAAGTCTGGAATTTTATTTTCCTTTAAATTTTAGGCACTGCATGTGCATAGGGCCCAGAATTTGGTGCCACACCCCTGGTTTTTAGCAATTGTTGCACATTGTATTTGTGAGTGTTTGTAGGGCAATTACACTGCTTAACTGGATGGGAACTCTTTAACTCTGTCCATTCATTCTACTATTGTACTCTCATTCATTCTAGATAAAAGTGTCATAAAACAGACTAATGGAGAACCCTGAAGCACAATGGGCCCATTACTTCTGATCTCTTGGAACAATAGCATTCTAGGAGGTCAGAGGGCATTGGCTCATAATTTCAGCTTTCCGTGGCAGGTCACTTTCACATAAGGGGTCAAACAAGCACAGCTGACTTGATGCGGAAAGGACTTTAAACATCTGACCCCCATTTTTGACCCCATCTAGCAAGGGGAGGTGTGATTACACCTCTACTGAAGCCTTGAGGAAATGCTAACTGATAAGTAAGGGTCATTGTCCCACATGTTAAGGGGAATTTGTCACCTTCTCATGTGCAACAAGCTAGTGCCATTTCCTCTTTCTGAAGCTTCAAATATTTGTCTAAATCCAACAAGACCCAACTGTTCCAGTCAAGGTTTGGTCAACTTTTAAAATTTATGTACTGTATGATGTTCAGATCACATATTTAAAAGGACCATTTCAGATATTTTTGTTACGTCCAAATGTTCAATCAAAACTTTGTGTCTCAATTTTGTTTTAACATGTCTTTTTCTCTTTATGTCCTAGACACTGGTACTCTGCCTTTTATATATTATACTATACATACTATACTGAGGCAGTCCATGCAGAAACACTGCTTATAACTTTAATGTGAATGGATGGGGCTTAACTACTGTCAATTATGGGGGTATATGCAATTGCACAGATTTTGTGTAGTATAATAGCTCAGTTAATTTTCTATCTCAAGCTTTACTTCAACAAAGAGAAGCAAATTTGTTTTTCAGTGATATAGTCTCTAATGATTATATATGCATTTTCTTCAACTCTACAGTTGTATAATAATATAGCGCTTAAATTACAATAATATTTAGGGACAAATGTAAGAAAATCTTGTTGAATGAGGCCAAGTGCTCATTACTTCTAAAGTTTTTGTAGTATTTTGCCAATTTTTCCCTCTCCCAATGTAGTAGTAGCCAATTAACCCATCCCATCTGCTAGGGGCTCTCCCCATTACTTTGATTCTAGGGGGTGAAGACAAGCCCAACTTCCTCCGATGCATGTGATGCAGGCATTGCCTCTTTACGAACTACTGCTGATACAAACCAATCAGTAGATGCCTGATTGATACAAACTAATAAACCAATCAGTAGTTGCCTGAGCCAGCGGACATTGTATTATGATAGTGCTGGGGAGAGAGTGCCATCTACCCACCCAAAGAGATGTCCCCGGCTATCGATGGCAAACAACATGACTGATTTGAACTTGCAGATCCTCTGGTTATAGTGTTAGCATCTTAGCCTGCATATTGAAGCATTCAGGGCTTCAATAACATTTTTGGAATGGAAAAATGTCAAAAGTTCTCACTTGAACTGGTCAATAAATAATGTAAATGTTTCTTGTGTAACTAACTGTACTTGACTAATCGTGTAATTTTGTAATTACATTTAAATATTCATGGAAAATGACAATAATAACTCTCTTCCAAGAAATTAAACTCCAGTTAATTTTTCCTCTCTGTTTTACCTTACCTCCACTGTAGTTTTAAAGATGAAATACTCCATACTCCCCTGTGCGGGTTAGAGGGTTAAAAGGCAAGCATGCTCCTGCCGTGCAGCACTGAACCCTGCAGTCACGTTTCTTTAAGCCTGAGCAATTCTCTTCCCACATGGCTGCTGCAGGACTTCCAAACAAATGAACCCAGAAGTGGAGCAACTCCATTAAGGAGCCTCCAGAAGTTTTATATGCTGTAAACACTGACATCAATTGACAATCTCTGGCCATGATTAGACATACTGTAAATAATGTACACATGACTTATTAATACATGTTCACAATGAAGAACTACATGTTAATCAGTGCCATATGGTTGGCCCTTCAACTTCTCTCTGACATTTCAGAATCAGCACAACTCTCGCCAAAAAATTCTGACACTATTAAGGTTCATTTGTCATATTCAGAGAGGTCAGTTTGTATCCTTTATGGAACATATACATTCATTACTTCTTGTTTATCAATGGTTACCCCCTGGAGCCTGAAGGTATTTCAGACATGCTGACATACCTTGACTTTTTCACAAATTACACCCATCTAAAATTATTTCTTTCTAAAAGTGTTACACAGACTTTTGCTCACAAACTCAGCAACAACATTGTCATAAATCTATATTTTAATGAAATCTGCTCTAAACTTGGACTTTCCAAAAACTTATTTTCAGATGTGCTGATATACACTCTAAACATTTCTGGCCAAGACTTTTGAGCTCATAACTTAAAAACAGAGGTGTTCACTACAGTTTTTAGATATTGTATGTGGTTTTATTTCTAAAACTTAAGAAGAAACTTAAGTTTTTTCCTCAGCCACTAACTCTACAATGAATATTTATGAGATTTATGAGGTTTGAAACATTCAGGTGAGAAGTCTTTTGTTCAGTTCACCTTAGGTGAGAGGTTTTTGTTAAATTTACATTCTACAGTTTCCAGGCCACTGGAACCCATCAATTGAATGTCATAAATTACCATGTTATTATCATATGAATGAGAGAGTACATTTTTTGGCAGAAAAATATGTGTAGCTGTCTGAGTCGCTCTCACAGACACATCTCTGCTTATTTAAACTCCTCTCACAAGAATCTAAAAATATATTTTGATTCAAGCTACATATATTTAAAAAGTAGACCCTTTAAGGTTTCAGAGGTATGTTTTGTTTTGTTTCTAGGATAGAATCTATATACTATAGTTGTTTATACTGTAAGTGTTTAGACAGAACTTTGGTATTGTTCCCGCAGGCAGGTCTGCCAACTCCAAAGGGTTAACAGACATATTATATCCATATATGATCTCACTTTTATTTTTTGTTTGCATTGTTTTTTTATCTTTTTGTGTTGTGTATGTTTCCCTTACAAAAAAGTTCCATCACATCCATTCTCCAATTATTCTACAGAATAATGGCTTTTGCCACTAGTATGATTGTAGCACCATGATATTGTTAAGATTGTAGCGGGGTTGTGAAAACCCCTGTGTGACAGAACCAGAATGAAGGAACTTGAATAGGTTTTCAAATACAGTGTCTTTACAACCAAACAACAGAACTGTCCAGACTGGTCTTCTCTGTAGTTCTTTATGGATGTGAAATATATATAAAAATCAAAACAGGAAGAATATTGGTGTTGGTGAAGATTTTTGAGGGCATCTCAGACAGCAAAAAAAAAAAAAAAAAATGGATCCTTGACCAAGTCTAACCTCATCTTTCACCAGAAGTACAGACAACAAAACTTATTTTGGACATAATATGAGAAGAACCAGTCAATTAGATAATTATGCTGGATCAGTGCAGGATCAAAGAGGAAGAGGACTTCTAGCTACATGATTAGTGGATATATTCAGTGAAATCATGAGTAAGTCATTAAAAAGACTGAACACCCTTCCAGAAGACTCTGGAGAACCTTTATCCATATGGACACCAGGAGTTGGAATAGGCTTGGCAGCACATATGAAATATGTGTACAATTACAGACTGTAGTCCACCTGTTACTGCACAATTTATCAGAACTCTCGAGCTCTGCCTTGTTGGTGTGCAGTTTGACACTGTAGCTTATCTGTTGATGTGAGCTTGTGTGAGCCATCATATAGCCCTTCATCACTTGTTTCTGACCACAGGACCACATACGTATTGTTGCTCTTGCTGGAGTTTTTACAATGGTCAGTACCACTGTCCCAAAAATATATAGTCATGAGCGTCTCTGTGGTCAGAAACTGAGCACTAATAAAGAGGATGGCTAACACAAACTGGACACCACCTTAGATTAGGTACAAAAGAGAGGTTGTAGCAATTGAATATACAAGTTGACTTTTAAAGGCGTTCTATCCTATATGTCATTCCTAAAGAATTCCTTTGGAAGCAGATAAAACAGAGAGGGGGAGGTGATGCTTAGTAGAGCAATCATTGATGGTAATGGATGTTTTTAGCGCCCTCGCTTTCTATAAATCTACTGGGCAATTCCGTCAAATTCTTTGCCATACATCTGGTTAGTGTATGTGTGTGTGTGTGTGTGTGTGTGTGTGTGTGTGTGCGTGTGTGTGTGTGCGTGTGTGTGTGTGTGTGTGTGTGTGTATGGAAAAAAGAAATGGATAAAGATGGTATGAAAGAGGTACATTAAGCACATTGCTGGCTTATCAACTGATTCGACCTTTCCATTTTTCCAGGAATCACTTTTGTATCTAGAACAATGGGAGAAAAATAGAACCACATCACCTGAGCAACAGTTAAGGACATGGCACTTCAGCGACCAAATCTGTTGACACAGGTGGTGCTTTATTGGCCCAATTATGCTTAAACAAAACTCCTAAAATTCAAAAGGTAGTGAAACAGCTGGAATGAAACAACAGTCACTCTTATATAGCTTTTCCAGACATCGGCAATGGCTATTATAAGAACGAGCACAGGGTGTGGCATCCTAGGAAACCGTGCGGTAAATCTAAAAAGAGAATTTTTGAAATAAAGTGCTTTTTCTTATGAGAACTACAGTAGTATGTGAATAACCACTTCTCAACCATAGGCCTTTGGACAATATTTCACATTTCTGTCATGTCTCATCTAATATACCTGATTCAGAAGCCTTGATGGATTGGATGTTTTAAATATGACTAGAACTGGATTAATTGTAGGAGATTCTGTAATGTAAAGCATGACCATGTGTCACGTGATCATATATAATATCAAGAAACTACAGGTTCAGTCAATTACTAAAGACTATTCACTAGATGATTATTACAACCTCAAATTCAAAAAAGTTGGGACATTTTGTAAAATTTAAATAAATGTAAATAAAAACAGAATGCAATGATTTGAATCTCATATACTCATATTTTATTCACAGTTGAATGTAGAACACATCAGATGATGGAAGTGTGGCATTTTACCATTTCAATAAAAAAATATTAATTTATTTAGAATTTGATGGCAGCAATGCATCTAAAAAATTTGGAAAAAGGCCATGTCTACTATTATGTAGCATCCCCTCTTCTTTTCATAACAGTCTGTAAATGTCTGGGAGGTGAAGAGATCAGTTAATGGAGTTTTGGGAGAACAATGTTGTCCTCTTTTTGTCTTATGTAACACTAGCTGATCAACAATCCTGGATCTTCTTTGCTGGAGTTTTCATTTCATGTTGCGCCATGTCTTTTTTAGTTTTGTTTTTGTGACAGTTGCAGTATGTGGTTTAGCATGGTCTTGCAAGGCTTTGCCTGAAAGAGATGTTGTCTGTATGGGAGCATATGTTGCTCTTAAACCCAAGGGCAGTCCTAGCCTGTTTGGTGCCCTGTTAAAAAAATATTCATACACAGTTCTTCACAAATTGGTGAACCTCTGTCCATCTTTGCTTCTGAGAGACTTTGCCTCTCTAAAATGTTCTTTTAATACCCAGTCATATGCCCCTGTTCCAACTTGTTTGAGTTGTTTTCCAAATAAGCTAATATTTTTAATATCTATTTTGAATAAAATATGGGTCTTTGAGATTTGCAAATCATTACATTCTGTTATTATTTACATTTATTTACATTTTACACAGTGTCCCAACATTTTTGGAATTGGGATTGTACCATGAGACTGTAAGAATTACACACAGTACAGATTTATACTGATTTAAAAACAATGTACAATTACGACTAATATTAATATTACTACTATTACAGACAGTAAGAATAACA
This sequence comes from Crenuchus spilurus, assembly GCA_036984385.1. Taxonomy (NCBI): domain Eukaryota; kingdom Metazoa; phylum Chordata; class Actinopteri; order Characiformes; family Crenuchidae; genus Crenuchus; species Crenuchus spilurus. The sequence continues at coordinate 17,760 of BRDA01088978.1, forward strand.
TACTAGATTAAAATTACTTCACTATAATTACTATCAAACAATAAAAGTGACAGAAAATTCTAATTTCTACTGCATTACATTTTACTGTATGACTTTAAAAATAACACACTGCAGATTCATACTGGATTAACATGAAAACTAAACTATGGTTCTTTGGTTCTTGGTTCTTATCAGAAATCACTTGATTTTTTATATTTTCCATAGACAAGATTAATTCACCTTCAACAGGGCTTTAGTGAGGTGTATTCAAACAGATATTTTTTCTACTCTCAGCCCAAACAGCTGGTTCACAGTTGTTTAGACTACTTTATCTAGACTGTATTGTTTAATAATATCCTGTCTGAGTAAACGGCCTTACACTGCAAACTGTACCACGATGATATCAGCAAAAATGGTCCTGCACTTCCTTCTCCACCCTGACCCGCTATGCTTAAATTTAGCATGGTCAGATCAAAAAATTGCAAGTCAGTCACTGTTTCTCATGCCTGTGTGAGCCCCTGTGAATTTACTAAGAAGGCTCACTTTTAAAATAAAAATATGTTTTAGCTTGGCTGTATTGGCATAGAGTTTTTTTTCAGTCAAGATTTAATTTTAGAAATAATGGTGCTAAAATAGTTATTTCGAGTTTTGCCACAGAAGAACCTATTTTAATGGACAGTTTTGTAAAAATTTGTATTTATAAATGTTACACACTTCTTTAGACTTAAGGGTGAAATGGGTAGTAACTGAGAGTCTGATGGGGAGGAAAAGACAGACAACTGAGATATTGTTAACATATGTGTATATAAGTGCATATCAAAAAACTTAATTTATATCAGTAATTCAATTCCAAAAGTGAAATACATATATTATATAGATTCATTACACACAGAGCGATTTATGTCAAGCATTTATTTATTTTAATGTTTATGATTATGGCCTATGGCCAATGAAAAGTCAGTATCTCAAAAAATGTAATATTATATAACAAAAATTCAAAAAGGTATTTTTAATACATAATTGCTGTTCTACTGAAAAGTATGTACAGTGTATGCACCCAATACATGGTCGGGGCTCCTTTTGCATTAATTACTGCATCAATGCTTGATGGCATGGAGGCAATCAGCCTGTGGCACTGTTGAAGTGTTATGGAAGCCCAGGTTGCTTTGATAGCAGCCTTCACCTTGTATGCATTGTTGGGTCTGGTGTCTCTCATCTTCCTCTTCACAATAGCTCATAGATTATTTATGGGGTTTAGGTCAGGTGAGTTTACTGGTCAATCCAGCACAGTGATACTGTGGTTATTAAACCAGGAATTGGTACTTTTGACAGTGTGGGCATGTGCCAAGTCTTACTAAGAGAGAGAGAAATAGAGAGAGAGAAATTCACACCATACAATAACACTAAACAAAAACACAATCAACCATTCTTACATAAACAATCAATCAGATGTGTATATGTGAAGAATCTTTATAAAGTTTAAAGATCTTCCAAATAACTTTATAAAAATTGTTCTTGTTTAACAACTTTTAATTAATCAGTTAGTAAGACTGAATGTGGAGCTTCTTGACACTTTCACATCTCATTTACAAAAATAGGTCCTCTTCTGAAAAATTCTTGAGTGAACCAAAGTGATTCTTCTTCAGCATTACTCCAGAGAACCCTTTGTGACATGGTTATTTTTAAGAGTGTACTGTACAGTGTTCCACATATCTTTGATTGTGGATTTATCAACTGTAAGCATCCAGTGGACTAAATTTTATTACATAACAGAAAGCAGACATGAGGCTGGAGTAGCTCCAGACTGGCACTCTGACCCTTACGTGTTTCTGCTAGGCCATTGTTCCTGCTCCAGTAAAATACACGCATTATTGAGCCATTAAACGAAAAAATTAAGAGAGAGAGAGTGCATGATTTGAATACTCTAGCCTTAACCCTCTAAAACATGAAAGAAGCTCAGGAATTTACCAACGCTAAGCTCCCATCAGTCTCCATTATTCATTATGTGGCCATTTTTAGGTCACATGACAATAACAGCCAAATGATCTGATCAGAAAAAAATATATAAATAAAAACAGCGACAAAACTGAATTAAAAAATAACTGGAATCTTGACAAATGTGACAACACCAGGATTACAATTCTTAGCTAACATAATGTAAATTATGACACAGTGTAGTTTGCAAAATAAAACTGACACTACAGAGACAAATCAGAAATTTATGATCACCCACCTAATAGGGGGAGTAACTATTTTTGGTTCAGGGTGTTCAAATAATGGTGATTCTTGACACTGTCCTTGTTGCTCCTGTGTTCCTTATAGAGGTCCACTGGTTTACTGTGGTGCTTCAATTGCTTTGTATCACTCACCAAACTCATTGTTCTCTGGCATCAACGGTCTGTGGGGCACCACTGTTATGCTGTTGAGAGGCACTCAATGTACAAGTTCATTCTTGGTACACCTTCACCACAGTGGCTCTAGAACATCCCATGAAGTTAGCAATCTCTGTAATACTAATACCTTTCACCAAGTACCCTATTATCATGCTCTTTTGGACATAAGTTAAATTGTGTCCTTTGCCCATGATGATTGTTTTGCACTCTGCAACAACTGACCAGTGTGCTCACTTATTTATACTGTATGTGTATATACCTATAATTTGCTACAGTATATAATCAGTTATAATCATTATACAGTTCATTTCAGCTTTATTTGAATGGTTCTTGAGGAAGAACCACTGAGAAGAACTTTCAGTGTACATGAAGAAGAAAGCGATCAACCAAGTCTAAAAAGAAAAACCTCGATTTCACACCTATCGTTTGTTTGCTCTGGTCTAAATAAGCTGATGAGTTTGTAAATTTGTGGGTTTTCCTCGTGGTTCAGTTTATTTTCACACAGAGAAAAATCCAAGCCTCATGACAATCCAACAAACCATGTGACTTGTTGGTGAGATGTGTCTAAGGCAGGAGAAAGAGTAAATACAGAAACATTGTTAAATGAATGAAGCACTGCAACTGTATTAACTTAAGCAGCTCCACCAACCTATAATTTCTTAAATGGCTCATGTGCTAGCAGGAAAGGTGGTGGTTTAGCAGCTCTGTTTGATGGCTGCTTTCAGTGCAAGTAGTTATTATTTGGTGATTATTTGGTTCAGATCACATTCTCACCACAAACAAACTGCTCCAGAGTTTGTTTGGGACCAGAATGAGACCACATCCTCTCAAAGGTCTCGGTGTGGTTGTTTTGGTCCACACTTGAGTCTGATTACTGCTTTCAGAGCTGCCCAAATGAATCATACCAAGAAGGAATGAGCCAGAGTCCGGATGAATTAAACTTAAAAGTGCAGTTTCCCTAAGAGCATGATGAACAACTGAGAGGAACCAAGACTCAAAAAGAACATCAGTAAGGGCATAAAGATAAACCTTTGAGACGAACCAAGACTGAAATGAAAGACTCCCTAAAAGCATGATGATGAATCACTGACAGAAACCAAAATTTTTTTGAAAACAAAGAATGAACACAGAGATTAACCAATACTCTAAAAAAGCCCTACATTAGCATCAGGCAGGAACCAGAACTCAAAAGGAACAAGTGCCTGAGAACATGAGGTAGAAACACTGAACCTTTAAAAGTATGTGAAGGAACCACTGAGAAGAACTGAGACACAAAATGAGAACCTCTGCTCTGGATTATTCCAAATACTACAGTCTGAATATAAGAAAGGACAGGTTTACTAGCGAGATTAAACAGTGCAGGTATCATACAGAGTGCAGGAATCATACAGAGGAAATATGTGAGAGATAAACCAGTGACCGATGGGAGTGTCTGTCAAACATCTGGAAGATCTACTGATAGAGTCAGACATGTATAGTGAGATGTTAGACATGAGAATATGGTCAAGATGAACATAAGGCCCCAAGAAACAGGGTAGGTCCAAGTGACTGCAGATGACTGAAGTTGGAGGGATTTGATTGCTGGTATACAGTAGAAAGTTCATGTGTGGTCATAATTTTGTTAAAAAAGTAAACATCAGTCATAAAAGTAAAGTATCGGCTCTACTGATTAACATTAAAACAAGCTTGAAATATCACTTTTTATATGTAAAGTATATAAAACATAACTTTAACTTTTTGAGTTAATTTTTGAACTACAATTTTACCTAATTGTGTAAGTTTTACTTAATAAAAACAGATAGTGATTTTTTTTCACAGATCACAAACTTTGTATTTAAAATGATAAAATAATTAATTTTGAGCATGAAAAACATGCTTTTCTGACAAACAATATTAAATAGAACATTTAAAAATACTGTAACATTGTGGGTGCCATACAAAGAGACAGGAGCCACTGGGATTCAGTGAACGTGACTTTATTGGTAAAAACAACAAACCGACTGAGGTACAATGAGTAACACTAATGCACAGATACACAGAATAACAGAATGACGGACAAGACGCTAAAACACTGGGGAGACACATGATCAGCTACTAACGAGAGTGCAGAGCTATGGAACAGGACACAGGTGAAACTAGTGAGACATGACAAGATGAGACTGGGGTGTGTGGACATGATGTAAGTGAGACGTGACTGACAACAAAGACACATGGCAGAGACAGATTGATGACAGGGGGCATGGTCACGGGCAAGGCTGAAGTGAGAGTGTCGCAGTTACATACCTGGGGTCTGCTGTTGGTTCAAGACTTTAGTGATTGACTGTACAAATAGGAAGAAACAGCTCTGGTTATGTACACTGGCCAGTAAAACTATAAACACCATAAAATACATAAAAAGGCCCAATAAAGTCAATAAAGACATTGGTTCTGCATTGCATTTTGAATGTTTAGATGGTTGAATGGAACTTTCCAAGGTACACTGCCAGTCAAAAGTTTTAGAACATCCCCAATTTTTCCAGTTTTGTACTGAAAATGATTCAGTTTAATGACTGATTGCACTCTGAAATGAAAGCATATGAGTTAAATAGGAACCAGTTTGTAAACCAAAATGTATCTAAACTTTGGACTCATCAAAGTAGCACATTTGGCAGCTATACTATAACAGCTGAACAGACTCGTGGCATTCTTTCTACAATAGACAACAAATATTCTTCAGATGGTTCTTCCCAAATCTGCTGCAGAAGTTCACATAAATGTTTCTTTGCTTTTCACTTCATCCCAAATCAGCTGGATGGGGTTTAAGTCTGGAGCTGTGCTGCCACTCCATGTTTTCAAGCTGACCATCTTGTTACTGGTATAGCTTGGACTTATGTTTTGGGTCATTATCTTGCTGTAGGATGAACCCCTGACCAACTCTGCAGCAAACTGTCTTAAAACTGTTTTGGCTGATAGTAGGAAGAATGTTAGGAACCACACTGGTAGACCATTTATTATAAAGCATCTTGGACATAAGGCCTTTCTTTGCAGCCTGAGACTGAATGACATACAAATAGCTCTAAAGTGGACAAATAGAGACAGAGGTTGAGTTTTATCCATAAAAGCTGCTGTGTCCCAGTTGGAGTTTTATGGAGTTTAGAAGGGCTACCAGCTTTCCTCACTCCTATTGACACTCATTGACAATCTGTGACTGATTTTATCCAGACACGCAAAGGCAAAAGAAAAAAAAAACAATTAGGCTTACTTTATAGTGAAAAATTAGAGAAAAAAAACTAGTAAGAGAAAAGATCATTGTTGTGGAGCCAGGTTGTTAGCCAACCACAGATGGAATTAATCAGTGGGTTTAATTGGTGAAAGAATGTCAGTGATTTCTCCTTCTGCATTCAGAGTTAATGACGGACGTCATTTTCTCTTTCTCTCTCTCTCTCTCTCTCTCTCTGCTCAAAATGACCCCCTCTGGAGCGGTTTGTCTACAGAACAATGCCAAGACTATACAGACTGTCCCATGTGGCAACAGGCACGCAACACAGCAAGCAGGGTGATCTCTGTAACGTGAAAACATAAACTTTCACAGATTGTTTGAAGTCTTGGTTTGTGCTATATGAAGCTGGTAGTTGTGAAATAGTACCAAAGGAATCATTGCTGTATATAAATACCTGTAATTTGTAAGTGTATTTAGGTGCTTTGGCAACTTATTACTAATATATATCAGTTTTAAGGGTACAGTAAGGTAACAGCCTGTTTAATTGTAAAAGTAACTGGGCTGTTTGACATACAGAACAATGCAGCTAAAACAAAAGTGATGACAAACATTGGAGATATACTGAAGATCACAGTGGAAGGAAGAAGTTTGGAGCAAGTGAACTCTTTCATGTACCTGGAATGTAGAGTAACAAAAGCTACAGACTGTACCAGTGAAGTGAAGACAAGAATGGCCATGGGCGTGGTGGTGATGGTCAAATTGACAAAGATGTGGAAAAGCAAGTCAATTAGCACCAACACCAAACTAAGACTGATGAAAGTCTTGGTCTGGTCAGTAGCTACATATGGATGTGATGCCTGGAAACAGAAGAACTAGGCATGACATGACATTACTATAGCACATAAAACCACTTTTAGGCAAACAACAACAACAGTAAACAAAAAAAACAAAATAAGGAAAAGGAAGAATATAAACCCTATAAAATTATTTTAAAAATAATTATACAGTTACATGAAAAACTATTATGCTAAGGGTTAAGATTAATTGATTTTTAGCAGATGAAATTTGGTCTCAAGGTGTCCCTCAGGTAACAAAGCCAATCCTGCATAGCCACTGAGATACCTGAAACAGACACTCTTGTTAAACTTACCCGCTCTTTTTTTTTTTTTTTTTTTTTTATAATTTTTGCCAATTTTCTCCCTTTCCCAATGTTTTCCCAATAGTTGCCAATTAACCCAACCCATTAGTGGCGCTCCCCATCACTTTGCACTGTCCTGACTCTAGGAGGGTGAAGACATGCACAAGCCTCCTCCGCTGCATGTGATACGGCCACCGCCTCTTTTCGAACTGCTGCTTAATACACTGTCACTGGGGAACCAACACGCTCAGAGGAAAGCGCAAGGTCTCTAGTCTCAAATGGACCAATCAGTAGACGCCCGAGCCAGCGGACATTGCAATGTGTGAGTGATAGAGCGTGAGAGCGCCATCTACACACCCAGAGAGAGCACGGCCAATTATTCTCTCTTGGGCCCCAGCTGTTGATGGCAAACAGCATGACCGGGATTCGAACTTGCGATCCTCTGATCATAGTGTTATAATGTACATAGCTCTTAATGCCCATGTCAACAAAGAAGTAAGAATAACTGCATGTCTTCTTTATGCAACTGAAGATGTGCTCTGTTTTGACACAATAACTCAGCTTGTTTATGCTCTGTTAAACGATTGTGCTGATGTAAAGTGTAAGTCTTATTACATATTAAACATCACAATATGAACTGAAATATATTGATGTGATAATGTAAATACAATGTAGTCTTCACATGTTTCATTCTGAAAAGACTCTCTTGCAGTGGTACTCAATCATAAAAAATGAGTTATATAAATACCTCAAAAGTGAGCCTTTCACTGCATATTTTTATCTAGATTTCAGAGCTGTGTTAGGATGAAAGTGAAAGTGTTATTTCAGAGTAAACATGCTCTGCTGGAAGTTAATGATAGGACAGAACAGGCCTACAGAGTGGGCTCTGGTGTCCGGAGGCTTTGTTTGTGGATTCCTCACGTTCAGTCCGGCTGGTAAACAACAGAGGAAGCTGGAATTAATCACACTAAACTCACTGCCAACAAATCCTCAAACAACCTGCACAGCACAGCACAACACAATGACCCTCAGTGTCAGAGACTTTCAGAGAAAGTTTGTCCTCCTTTTTGCTGCTGTAACAGCCTCTACTCTTCTGGGAAGGCTTTATAATACAGTAGAAGTGAACAATGCTGTGAGGATTTGATAGTTTTCAGCCATGAAAGCATTAGTGAGGTCAGGTACTCATGTTAGATTCACTTTAACTCATTCCAAAGGTATTGGATAGGACTACTTTACTCTTGAGAATGTAGTTCCACTCTAGTTGACACTTGGCATTGGGCAAGGCAACATTTGGTTTTTGTGTGATTGCTCTAGAGCATCCAATTTTATTGGTCACTGACTTTCTAAGCTGTCTCAGTGTAACGTAACACCTCTATCAGTAATAGTTGTTGGATGATGGATGAATGGGTGGTTGGGTTAATGGATGAATAGATGGTTGGGTTAATGAATGTGGGGGTAGGTGGGTTAATGGATGGATGGGTGAGTGGGTAGTAGGTAGGTAGGTAGGTAGGTAGGTAGGTAGATAGATAGATAGATAGATAGATAGATAGATAGATAGATAGATAGATAGATAGATAGATAGAGATTAAGCAAAAGAAAAGACACACTTTAAGAAAGAAAATAATCCATCAGAATTAATCTCACTCTGTTCTTTTGCTACTAGAGCAATATGATCTCTCATTATCAAAACTGGGGACATGAAGCCATCATAGTAAGATTATGATTCAGGAATGGTTTTCATTAAACATGAAAGTGTCTCTGTCCTTTTCTCAGCCAAAGCATTTGTTGCATGCTTTATTAGATGAGTTCTGGGTAATTTTAAGCTTCTCAAAAAAGAGATTTTGTTATTGTTTTAAGCTAATTAAGCCCTGACAGAAATCTTGCATGAATCTTCAAAAGTCAGCTTTGATGCCAAGGAATCTGGGTATGATAGCTGATAGCCGCATCAAATGTCAAACACCCTCTGATTTGGTCTCTAGCCAGCTTTAAGTGTGACTAAATTTAAGTGATGTATTTAAATGAATCAGAAAATGAAATCCACAAAAAATTCTACATTCCTGAAATGTGGTTTAGCAACTATTTTAGTTTAACATTTATTTCTTCAATTTTGCAGTGGAGCTATGAGGTTAATGCACACTTTCTAAAAATGCAGAAAAAGCCTTTAAAAAATGTTAATTTCATCAAAACTTTCAGAGAATCTTCAGAGAAACAAGGCTGACAGTCAGTATGCAATGCTTATTATTCTTATGGCCTCAGAGGGCACTGATTTAAAAGCAGCATAATTCTGTATTAGAAATCACTACATGGGCTTAGGAACAATTCCAGAAGTCAGCATCTGTGAATACAGTTTTCTGTGCAAGCCACAAATGCAAGGTAAAGCTGCATTATGCAACTAAGAAGCCATATTTCAATACAATTTAGAAATGCCAAAGTCTTCTCTGTGCTAAAGCTCATTTAAAATGGACTGAGGCAAAATAAAAAAATACTGTTCTGTGGTCAGATGTATCAAATTAGTTTTCTTTTTGGGAACTATGGACACTTTTTGAACTCAATAGGAGATGGAGCATCCAGCTTATCAGTGCAAAGTTCAAAAGCCTGCATTTCTGATGATTTGGGGTTGCATTAGTGTCTATGGTGTGAGCAGCTCACATATCTGGAAAGGCACTATCAATGCTGGATAGTATATAGAGGCTTTAATACAACAAATGCTCCCATACAGACAATGCCTCTGCCAGACAAGGCTTTGCATATTTCAGCAAGACAATTCTAAACCACATACTGCATCCATCACAACAGTATGGCTTCATAGAAGATGAATCGGGGTGCTGAACAGTTCTGCCTGCTGTCCAGACCACATTTGGTGCAAAATGTGTGTCTATGAAATTTGTAAATCACTGTATTCTGTATTGATTAAAAATTATTTACATGTATTTACATTTTACACAGCATCCAAACTACATTGACAGAAAACAGAAACTACTTTGTAACTACATGCTCATCTGTTTTACTATACCAGTCTGAACATACTTTGTACATTACATGACTTTTAAATGACTTAAACCAACACTCAACTCTCTGGTTGTAGAGATGCTCAGCTTCATGCAGTTAATGACCTTGAAATTCATTTAAAAAACATTGAATTTTTTATGTTTTTTTGTTAACCATAGGGTGCACAAGCAATCATTTTTATATTTCTTTATATATCTGAGTTTCCAAATTTCAGATTATGTTGACATCACAAATTCAGAGGCCTCTTATATGTGTGTACACTTCCATGGTTAGCTACATTAGGCTTGAAGCTGCAGGAAATGGTTTTGTCTGAATTGGAACTGTACAACTCTGCCAGAAGCTAACTGCTTGTCTACTGTGGTTCACCTTTACTGTCCGATAAGCTGCAGCTGTAAAATTTACTGCACTGTTCACTTTTAACACTGCTTCAGTCTTTTTTCTTTATAACCTCAAACACTTCTACTTTTTATTTACACTTCATTTGATCACACTGACCCTGATTTGTCTTGCCTTCCACCCCCTCCGTGGGGGAAAATATGGCTTCATTTCACACCTCTTAATCCAATTTCATACTGCTTGCTAGGTCAGCCAGGATGGAGGTATCCCCTTTAGCCCTCTCTCTCAGTCTCTCTCTGTCTCTTTACAGGCCTGAGGGGCATCTGTACACTGCTGCAATAGAAGTATTTGGTTTCCCAACTCTACTGCAGACCATGGAGACAGAACATTTCTTGTGTGCAGAGAAAAAAAATACTTTGAATATATAATTGAAATGTATAGTGAAAGTGATATTGTGGCATGTCTATTTGCTGCAGCATTGAATAGATACATTGAATGTGCATGATTCAGATGTCTGCATCATTTTTCATAAAAAAATCTAATTTTTTTGGTGTACATTTGGCAAGAATGGAGTTGATATAGTTTATTTATGTGGGAATAGATCCCACAAATTTACAAAAGTATAGCAAACGTAGATAGGCAGTGACCTACAATACAGTGGTGCTTGAAAGTTTGTGAACCCTTCAGAACTTTCTATATTTCTGCATAAATATGACCTAAAACATCATCAGATTTTAAAAGTAGATAAAGAGAAGCCAGTTAAACAAATGAAATAAAAATATTATACTTTGTATTATACGTACTTTTATATATTGAGGAAAATGATCCAATATGACATATTTGTGAGTGGCAAAAGTATGTGAACTTCTAGGATTAGCAGATCATTTGAAAGTAAAATTAGAGTCAGGTGTTTTCAATTTAAATAAAACCCTGTTTTGCTCATCAGGCTGGAAAAAGTTACAAAACCATCTCTAAAGAGTTTGGATTCCACCAATCCACAGTCAGACAGATTGTGTACAAATGTAGGGAATTCAAGACCATTGTTACCCTCTCTAGGAGTGGTCGGCCATCAAAGATCACTCCAAGAGCAAGGCACGTAATAGTCAGTGAGGTCACAAAGGACCCCAGAGTAACTTCTAAGCAACTGAAGGCCTCTCTCACATTGTCTAATGTTAATGTTCATGAATCCACCATAAGGATAACACTGAACAACAATGGTGTGCATAGTAGGGTTGTAAGGAGAAAGCCACTGCTATTCAAAAATAACATTGCTGCTTGTCTGCAGTTTGATAAAGATCACGTGGACAAGCCAAAGGGCTATTGGAATACTT
>BRDA01088979.1:605-11878 GCA_036984385.1 Crenuchus spilurus
TTTGCTAAAAATCACATGGAGAAGGAAGAAGACTATTGGAAGAATGTTTTGTGGATGGATGAGGCCGAAACATAACTTTTTGGTTTAAATGAAAAGTGTTATGTTTGAATAAAGGAAAACACTGCATTCCAGCATAAGAACCTTATCCCATCTGTGAAACATGGTGGTGGTAGTATCATGGTTTGGGCCTGTTTTGCTGCATCTGAGCCAGGATGGCTTGTCATCATTAATGGAACAATGAATTCTGAATTATCAGAGAATTCTAAAGGAAAATGTCAGGACATCTGTCCATGAACTGAATCTCAAGAGAAGGTGAGTCATGCAGGAAGACAACGAACCTGAAACATAAGTCGTTCTACCAAATGGTTAAAGAACACCTCAGGGGGGTCACACCTGAAAGCAAAGGTTCAAATACTTTTGCCACTCATAAATGTGTCATATTGGAAAAAAATTATATAGCAATAAATAAATGACCAAGTATAATATTTTGTCTCTTTTGTTTAACTGTGTTTTCTTTATTTACTTTTAGGACTAAATCTGATGATGTTTTAGGTCATATTTATGCAGAAATATAAAAAATTATAAAGGGTTCACAAACTTTCAAGCACTATATAACTATAATCACTATTTCCTGCACAGTCATCTATATAACCATACAAAATGTATCCAGATATATACAGAGTCACTTAAAAAAATAATATTGTAAAAACATTAATTTGTATTCTTAATTTAGTTATAATAAGTTGTAATTAATGAAAAATCAGTTTGGCTTATAGCTCTTGAAAATCAGAAATTCAGAATCTCATATTAAAATGACCCCCTGCCACTGCAGCTGCGTCCCTGGCCACGTCCCCTGCCTTGTCATGGTCATTTATTCCATGTGCTCTTGTTTATGCTTATGTCATGTCTTCATGTACACACGCCCCAATCACATCACGTCACATCATGTCGTCAAGTTCATAGTATGCACCTGTCTTGTCTGATCAATCACTCCTGTTGTCTCGTTGTCTGCTTGATTACGTTCCCCATAAAGCCTGCCCAGTGTTTCTCAGTTTCAGCCATCATTCTGTGTTACTCTGTGCTTCTATGCCATTTGGTGTGATCCTGTGTATACATCTTCAAGTGTGTTTATGTCTCTGTTTTACCACAGCTATGCCATTGTACTATTCAAACAGTACCAAAATTAAAACAAAAACAGCTTGAAATAAGTCAGTTTACATGTAATAAATATAAAATATAAGATAGTTTTAATTTAAGTTATGAAAAAAATTATTTTATTTCATGAGATTTGAATTTTTAGAGGTAGTAGTAGCAGTAGCAGCAGTAGTAGTAGTAGTATTTATTGTTTCTCTCATTTCTAATTTTATTAGTTTTGTGACATTTTCTTTTGTATTTTTTGCCTCTGGCTTGTGAATGGGGAGGCTAAGGCCTAGATTGTGTTGGTAAAACTGTTTTGAAAACACCATGTGTGCTAAATAAGTAATTGACAACAAATGTAGTTGAGTATGAAATTGAATTTTTTGTTGTCAATTAAACTGCAGTTATTAATTTGCTACTTTGAACGGTTTCAATATTTAGCCGTATTTTTTTCAGCAGTATTGGACAGTAACAATCTTTTTAAAAGAGTGAAAGGGAAACACTTCTATAGAGAGGAAGAGCCAGACATTGAAATAGAAGAAAAATTTACATAGAGATTTTTAAACAATGCTAAACTCATATATGATTAAAGTCAGCCTGCACTGGTGCAAATGTAAATGAGATTATAAATGAACCAAACTCTTCTAAACTCTTCTAAACACATGACTTTGTACATGTTAACGCAGGCAGTGATCATTGATGAGTGATCAGTTATTCAGAAATGGAAGCCATGATAACATCATGGTTGAGGAATGGTTTGCTTTAGACATCAAAGTGCTGTGTCCTTTTCCCAGCCCAACCATTTGTTTCATGCTTTATTAGGGTTCTGGGTAATTTTCTGCTATCCAAACAAGAGATTTTATCCTGGTTCCTAAGCTAATTAGGCATAGAAATCTTGCATGGGTCTTGAAAAGCTAGCTGGGGAATCAAAAGCTAGCCGGGGAATCTGAGAATGATGGCTGAGACGGCAGCAAATGCCAAAATGCCATAGAGATTTGTTTGAACTGATGCCCGGTAATGCACCAAGCTGTCATCTGTGAATAGCAAAGTCATTGGTGAATTTTGACATTATTCAGACCAATTTTTCTCCAGACTCTACCAGAAGACCATTCATACCATGTTTTTCTATCATAAAACATCACAAGTGTCTTTGATTACAGAGCTGTGTTTAATAAGCCATGTAATCCACACGGATTATTTTAAGATCTCTCTCGGTGACTGTTTAGAAGCATATAAAGAACTCACAGTGAAAGCTAGCCAAGGTCTTTACATTGTTATTAATTAATCAAGCTGACAATGGGAATCTCATATATATATATATATATATATACAGTGGGGAAAAAAAGTATTTGGTCAGCCACTGATTGTGCAAGTTCTCCTACTTAGAAAGATGAGAGAGGTCTGTAATTTTCATCATAGGTACACTTCAACTATGGGAGACAAATGAGGGAAAAAAATCCAGGAAATCACATTGTAGGATTTTTAAAGAATTTATTTGTAAATTATGGTGGAAATAAGTATTTGGTCAATAAAAAAAGTTCAACTCAATACTTTGTAACATGGCAATGACAGAGGTTAAACGTTTCCTGTAAGTCTTCACCAGGTTTGCACACACTGTAGCTGGTATTTTGGCTCATTCCTCCATGCCAATCTCTTCTACAGCAGTGATGTTTTGGAGCTGCTGCTGGGCAACATGAACTTTCAGCTCCTTCCACAAATTGTCTAGGCCACTCCAGGACCTTTACGGAGCCACTCCTTCACTGCCCGAGCAGTGTATTTGGGATAATTTTCATGCTGGAAGGCCCAGCCACGTTTCATGTTCAATGCTCTTACAGATGGAAGGAGGTTTTGGCTTACAATCTCACGATACATGGCCCCGTTCATTCTTCCCTTATAAATGGACTAGACTTTTACATAACTATGATAAACACATCGGTTCAGTCCAGTTACTTAGACTGATGTTGTGCATGTAAATACCAGGGGAGGTACTAGGGCCAGACTACAGGGGTATAGCCCTGGGTCTTTTGTCAATAGCCCAGGTTTTATGCAACCCTTCCGCCACTCTAAACAAAACTCTTCATACGCATCCATCCATATATATATTGACTCAACATTATTCAGACCTGTTACACTAATAGTGATTCACCACTGATCCAGCCTGAAGCAAATTTAAAATCCAATGTGGTGTTGGAATGAACTGAGGGCTGCTAGGGGAACCCGACACCATGCAGTAATTGAAGGTCACTGAGTCTAAGGGTCTCCAGTGTGGATTTACTGTAGCATGCTCTCACACAGTCACATGAGCCTGTGCACACCACACAGGAAATGAAGGCATCAGTGAGGCAAACCACCAAGGGTCAGAAAAAACACACTCATGTAAGTATTTAAACACCTCACTCAAAGTAGTGGTAGAGCAATGCAATTACTGCAAAGGGGAGAACTTCAGCAGTGGATCATTTGTCATAAATAACAGAAGGGTAACAGCTTGACAGAGTAAAATACCACTGTTTTAACCTTGCAGGCAATTAGCTACACTGATAGCAGATAAATTGATCACATCATGGTTTTCTGGAGGCTAAGAATGCGAAATATACTGAGCTGTGAGCCACTTAATCACATCAAGTTGAGCAGAAAGATGCTAAACTTGACGCTGACAGCCGGCTGCAAAAAAATGCAAATTTTTGTCTCTCTGATTGAAAACAAAACCTTATAAACATATATCCGTTGTGATAATTTTCCTCATTATTATTGTAGACTTACCATCCTGGTGACTTTTAATTTTTGTCTCACCTTCCTGACATTTGTCACTTCAATTCACATTAATTTTTCATTTGTTAAAAAGAAAACATTTTTCTTCACAGTTGGAATTTTTTATTATTTAAATTTTTGCACAATAAACAAGAGAAAGAAGCAAACTAGGAACTATGTAGTGGTGAGAAGGAATGTGCAAGAAAAAATAAAAAAGTCCAGATGTGCTTCCACATGGTTCTTTCACTCAGAAAATAAAAAACAAAAAGATCAAAAAGAGCAAATGATTAGGTTACATAGTGATATGTTTGAGAACAATGAACATTATATATCATATATAAATGTACAGTTATTAGAATGTCCCAACAGTGTTACTTTGAAAACATTTGCTCCTAGAGAACTCTTAGAGGTTAGCCAAACTTCTGACAATGTTCCCTACTAGCTGAGAGATTCTGGACCTCAACTATTTTGTTCTGTCATTTATATCACCATTATATTAATTCCATAATATAAAGTCAATTTAAAAATTACATTAAGCATTTTAATTGCATTGCTACTCTATACTTGTTTTTGAACATGTTTTTGAGCTCTTAAGGCTAGTCACATTCTCCATGCTACAGTACAAAATCTCACCACATAACCCACTCAGCTGGAAACAGCAGATAGTCAGGTGGAGGACCTACAGGTCAGTGAGGGTGCTGAACTGAAACAGAGGATTTTTCTGAAAAATATGCTGGAAAGATGATTCTACAACTAGTTATGTCAGTGAGGATGCTGACAGAAACTCCCTTCTATGGAATTCATTTTCTGTCAAAAGGACATTACATGAATGTAAATCAATGAGTTCCTGTGCAGCTTAAGCAGTTCCCAGGTGGTTACTTGGGCATTGCTAGGTGGTACAGTACCTATAGTGGTTGTTTGGGTATTGATAGATGATTACGAGGCTGCTATGAGGTTGCTGTGGTTGGTATCTCTTGTGGTTTGTTGAGTGTTGTTAGTTGATTGTAACCACTTTGCTAACGTATTGTGTCTCTGCTAGTTGCTGGGCTTTTTCTGTTGTATCCAATTTGTTCACAGTGGTATCTCTGATGGTCACTAAGATGTTGCTAGGTGATTGCATTTGTATACCACATGGTTGTTAATGTTCTTATAAAATTTTGCCCCAATGTATCCAAACCCACTGTTACCAATAAGACCATATATTCCAGAATTGGTTCCGACTAATGAGCAGATAAAAATCCAGCATATAATAATAATATAATGGAAATAGATCCAATAACAATAGTGTCAGTAATTATATATTGATGTATATTGTACTTTATCACTGATATCAAACATTAAAATGGTTTAAGCTTAGTGTGGTGAATAACTGTGGTAAAATCATTCCACTGCTGTGAACTGGCAAAATGAAATATGAATAAAACACAGCAGGGTGGGTACCCATGACACCTCTCCCGAGCTGGGTTCTGTTTGTTTTTCAGTAAGGTCTAGGTGTTACAGTCCACACAAAATCGTCTCAAACTCAGACAGAGCCAGCTGCTCACTTCCACCAACTTGAAACCCAAGAACCATCACAACACAAGGTGGAATGTAAATATGCCATGAATGAGCTTATAAAAATGAGTCCAAGCTGTAATAGGAAAGATAAGTCATGCAGCACCAATTTAAGCCCAGCTTTTTTTTTTGTTTAGCACAAGTTGTGATTAAAACCTATTCAATCATATGAGAAAAATCTCATTAGAAGGCAGTTTCATATTAATAAAGTCATAAATTCTCACGCTATGTCTGGAACCAATCCTGTAGTTTCAAACAGCCCATTTGGGAGCTAAGACACTTTGGAAAAACACACACACATATATTACATATCATCACAAACACACCCTTTTTCATCACCTTCAGTCTGCCACAATTCGGCGCTGCTTTACACATTTTACTGAATATAAATACGAAATATTGTATATCTATGTAACAGTTTTGTTTATTGCAAATAAATTAGTTTTTAATTGTTTACATAAAAAATAGAATGGTGTCAAAATATTCATTTTTGTTCATAATTTAATTAAAAAATGTCACTGACATTTTATATTTACATGGAAAATCACACATTTCAAGTCTGTTTGTTTTAATGTGATCGGTAAGGATTAATATTAATCCAATAATAATAATAATACATACCAAATTCAGAAGATCAAACAAAAAAGGATGTGCAATAGAAAAATGTTCAACTTCTGACAAGTATGATAATTTGTACATTCATGTCATGGAGTGGTGGAGGATAGGATGCAGGGGGTGACAAAACGTCTTTATTTAATATGACAAAATCTCTTGGATATGAAAACAAAAATGTGGCTATGCTAACAACTGTAACATGAAGACTCTACAATCTCCAACCATGACATTACACTTGACAGATTGACAATACAATGACCAGTGAAGACTGTGACACATGAGATATGAGATGGGGAACCAGGGCTATGAAATCACAAGATAGGTGCAGCAACTCAGAACATGATGGGGGCAGGACTGAGATGGAGACATGATGTAAACATTTCAGATGGTTGGTCATCATTTAGCTAGGCTAATGTCCCCAAGTAGATGCGTAATATTTTAAAAAATACATGTTTATATCACTTTATTTCTCTAATAAAGATGTAATTAATCATAATATAGTCTGATTTAGCACCAGTAACATCTGGAGAAAACCACTGGGCTAAATGTGGATGGGCATGTAAACTTATTAGTATGGGAAAGAAAACTGAGTTTGAAGTTTACAAACTTCTGACACCTCATTGAACTAGAGATCTGTGTACGTTTTTTTCCAAGGACATCCATGCATTTTTCAACAAGACAATGCAAAACCACATGCTGCTCATGTTACAAAGGCATTAAAATGTATTTGCAGAAAGAATGGGACAAAAGAATTCCTGAAACACTTCAATGAGAAGGAATGACAACATTACAAAGTTACATAGGCAGGACTAGTGTTAGATTTACCATGCTGAGAGAAAAAATGCACAAGCTTTAATGAAACGTTCCAGGCCTTGAGAAAAGGAAGCCCTTTCTGATGGTGAAAGGTGGGGGGTCCAGCTGGGAATGGCCTCCAGTGCTCCATCTAACACCATCCCCTCTACTCCATTAGTCTCACTTAACCTCTGTAACACAAGACATCTGCTGAGAATTGGCAGCGTGAGATAGAGGAGCCTTCAGACTTCTACCAGACCAACAGGCAGCAAGGAGGAGCCTTAATGGAAGAAAGTACTGGAACATTTGCCCCAAAATAACAGGTGTAAATAAATGCTACTATCTGTAACTGTTCTCAAAAAATTTGCATCTATAATCTGTGGATGTGGATTCACTGCAGGTAAATTGTTGGTGGGTTGGTTGGTTAGTTGGTTGGTTAGTCGGTTGGTCAGTTGGTCGGTCAATCTATCTGCTCTACCTCTTATAGCTATAAAAATGTTTCCTTTAGTAAGTAGTTTACTCAACCAGCTCAAGCTAGCATTTTAGCTAATGCTAGCACTTTGCAGACTTCAGTTTTAGTTTTTTTTAGCAGTACAGTTGGTCTAGAAATTTGTTACTAATTAGTATATAACTTTTAATTATTTTGGAGAATAGTCAAATTCATCGAGACAAAAACCAGACTAGAAGAAAAAAGTGACAGATGCATACAGAGAGATTGTGGTGTACTTTAAGCAAAGATGTTGTTTCCTACTGATCAAAACTTTGAGACACATGCAGTTTTAAAAATAATCATTGTCATCTATTCATTGTATTCATATCTGTTTAAAACATATTGCCTGGAAAGTGCTTCTGAAGGTTTTAAATAATAAAGAATTTTATTTAATAACTTTTATGTCAAACATTCTTTATATTTATGTAGTACAATATTATTAAAATTATAAATTAATATTTATATATATTAGGAAACAGACTAGGGAACATGACAGAAACAGATCAGGGAGTGTTACATATATGTAGGTTTTAAATAAACATCTACATTTAAATATACATTTGATATGGGTCTGTGTTTGAGGTGTTTATATATTTCAATCTATATAAAGGATTACATATTTATTTTATTTACTTACTGTGCTTTTTCCCACAAAAAAAATTACAAAATTCATTGATCAAGGAAAATGACAAAATCAGTGTTCATCCTTCCTGAAGATGGATAAAATGTCATTGTTAAAGGCTAGAACCTCAGCATGTTTAAATAGATTTATGAAATTTTAATCAAATTTGTATTAATTGATCACATCACAGTGCTCCTCCCAAGACTTCCATGACATTGTCTGTTCATGTATTCATTCACTTATTCCCACGCAAGACCCTTCATGGATTTGCTGTTACTTATTTGGAGTAGAATGCATACCATTTAGGGGTTCCTCTAGCCCCTAAGTGGCTTTCTGGAAAGACTTGCTTCTCACTAATGAGCTCTTTTGACAATAAAAACTGAGCCTAAAATCAGATTTATATTAAAATGCCTGTTTTATCCCTTTTTATTATCACTACATGGTGATACGTGCCAACATTTTTCCCGATGCAATGAAATGAAAACTGTAATTTGGACAGAGTCATTTCCAAATGCTTTGCAAGCCGCTACTAAATTCACACCCAGAAAAAGAAGTTGATGGATTGTCTGTTTTTTCAAACATCATTCCATCCCCTTGGAGATCTGACGCCGTAGGCCGGCTCTAAATTGAGCATGCTCAGTGAGAGGCCAAAGCGTGGATAAAGAGAGGGAGCCCATCTGGTTTCGTTCTGCCCCTCTCGTCCCATGTTGCAAAGTGTTTCACAGCAAACTGGATGGATGATTTAAACTCTTCTGTGAGACACCAGGCTCATCACTCAGCTCCTGCTGGCAATCCTAGTGTAGGCGTATCTGAAGAAGATCTGAAGTGATGTTTTTCTTGAGCCTCCACAGGCGTTATGTTCCCATCTCCATCTCAATCTCAACACTTTTTACCAAAACCTGAGCACCTCAGAGGGTCAGCTTAAATCACTTCAGGGTTTCTGTCAGTGATGTTTCTAGACTCCTTGCTGTACTGGGACACAAACAGGGGGTGGGGTTTGGGCTGCTGGAGGGGTTGTTCTGCCAAAATATTGGTTTCCTATCACCAATAGGCAGACGTATGGACTCGAGTCACATGACTTGGACTCGAGTCCGACTCGAGTCACAAAGCTGTTGACTTGTGACTTGACTCAACAACTTCACTAAAGACTTGTGACTTGACTTAGACTCTACCTTTACTCACTTGGACTTGGAATTGGACTTGAGATTTGAGACTTGAAAAGACTTGAAACCCCCATTTGAACACAATAAAAAAGTAAAACTGAATCACATAACTGGATCATTTTGTATTAAATGGTGCTATAACGCTTGTCACTACCCGATCCGTTCACCCTGCCCGATTTGTACTGCGCATGCGCATAAGCACGTCATTTCCGGATAAAGTTTTACTAATTGTATTGAATCAGAGTCGTTTTTAGTGAAGGCTGAAAACTTTTGCACTTTATTGTTTTACTGAATTTATGTTTAATTGTTTGTTAAAAAGACATCATTTACATTTTCCGCACTTTGCAGGATTACTTACTAAAGGGTAGACCTACATAGATGGTGGGAGCAGATGTGCGTTAAAAAACAGCAGGGTTGCCAGGTCCCCAAAAATCTCCATCCCGATGTCTGACATAAAGTGCCCTATACAACCTGACACCAGCCTAAAATCTAGAGCATCCAGTCACAGATATTATTGTTAGCATTATTATTTTTATTAGTAGTAGTAGTAGTAGTAAATATAATGTAAGAAGAACATACCTCCATATTTGCTTTTCTTTGCTTTTAAAACATCCCCCTTTCTCTACTACCTTTTAACTCCTTATAGTTTTAACACCACAGTTATACGCTCAAAATCTCTGTGTTACTATAAGTGTTTTTTACAAGAAGTTAAAAGGCAGTGAACAACTAAGTATGAAGAGTATTGTGGTAGACTTAATAGTATTAGATGATTGATCGGAATGGGATCTGCACATATAGATTTAGAATAGAGAAAATGTTAAATATTAAATAATATTTAATAAATAGGTTAAATAAATGTGTTAAATATTGAAATGATGTTACATCTGGTGACTTGACTAGGACTCGAAATTTACGACTTGGGCCTAGACTCGAGACTCGCTTGTATTGACTTAGGACTTGACTCGAGACTCGCTTGTATTGACTTGAGACTTGACTCAGAACTTGATTGTCAAGACTTGGGACTTACTTGCAACTTAGTGACTTGTTCCCATGTCTTCCAATAGGTGTGTAGAATATGTGTACTTCGGGAAGTTGGGGTGAGAAGTTGTGTGCTACGTGGAGGGTCAGGGCAATGCGGGTGGGTTGTTCGCCCAGGGAACCAAACAGGCATAATCCCCTGATAGGCATAAAACCCATTCACCTGGGACTTTTTTGGGTTGTGGTGTTGTTAGTGTCTATTTTGCTCTATTCTGGCTTCAGTTTATATGCTCTTATTTAGCTTTAGTGAGCATTCTGTCCCAGAATGTCCATTTTGAGATGTACTTGTAACAGTCCCCTGGCAGTTCTGCTCAGTGCATCACATAATGTTCTTCACCTTTTGCAACATATATCCTGATCTCTGACACTTAGGTGTAGGATGCATTCGCTTCTTGGCTGGTAAAAAGTTGTCCGTCACAGAAGCCTTAAAAACTGCCAGAGCCACCAGACAGTCCTCGGTGCTCATATCAGCTGTCCTCTTTGCACTCACTGTCCACCGGAGTGCCTCAAGGCTTGGTACTGGGACCCCTTCTTTTTTCCATTTACACCACCTCACTGGGACCAGTTATCTGCTCGCATGGCTTTTCCTACCATTGCTTTGCTGATGATACTCAGCTTTATCTGTCATTCCCACCTGATGATGACTCTTCCATCTCGGCACAGATATCTCATTGCCTCTCAGATATATCCTCATGGATGAAGGATTACCACCTACAACTTAACCTCTCAAAGACTGAAATTCTGGTCTTCCCCTCAAAACAGTTGGTTCAACACAACCTCACCTTGACAATTGACTCTCTCTCACTCTCTCCATCAAAGGTTGTTAGGAACCTCTGGGTTATGTTTGATGACCAGCTTTCATTCACACATCATGTGGCCTCTGTTGCACGGTCCTGCCGCTTTGCGCTCTATAATATCAGACTAATCAGACCGTTCCTAACGCAACATGCCACTCAACTCTTGGTACAAGCTGTGGTTATCTCATGCCTCAAATACTGCAACGCTGTGCTAACAGGCCTCCCAGCCTGCACTATTAAACCACTACAGATGGTCCAGAATGCAGCAGCATGTCTGGTTTTTAACCATCCAAAATGGGCACATGTCACCCCACTGC
>BRDA01088979.1:11888-22573 GCA_036984385.1 Crenuchus spilurus
ACGATACAGTAGTGGAATATACGCTAGTACGTCCGAAACACGAACTAGGCCCGTCGTTAACCTTCGGTCACATTGCCCGGATCAAGCACAAAGCCTGCATGATCGCATATAAGGTGATGACATAGCAGGCTCCCTCTTATCTGCACTCGCTCCTAAAAGCTTATGACCCAGCCCGGTCGCTGCACTCCTCCACTGAATGTAACCTTGCTTTGCCTAACATTCACACAAAGCAATCCAGACTGTTCTCCTCAGTAGTTCCCAGATGGTGGAAGAAGCTGCCTACCGCCACTAGAGCAGAGGTGTCCCTCACTGGTTTCAAGAAACTCCTAACATCCGAGCTCTTCAAAGAGGACCTGCTCTAGTGATCCCAACTACTCCCCATGAGTACTGATATGCACTCAGCATTCGATATCCAAATGTTAATTATTTAACTTTAGTATTTTTCACAGTTGTACTTTCCTACTGTTGTAAGTCGCTTTGGATAAAAGCGTCCGCTAAATGCATTGTAATGTAATGTAATGTAATGTAAAAAGAGATCAGCATGTCTGTCTAACAGCCCAGTATATTATATTGAGCTCTAAAGCCTCATGAGGCCTTATAATAAACACAGAATCTTTTCCAAAATTTATCCTGTAAGTGGTAAAAGTGATGACTGTGTGAAATGTGATGTCACATAGGATGGAGCCTGGATTGGTAGGAGATGAGGACTCAGAGGATGGAAAACAGAGCATTTTGACACCTTTAATGCTGAATATAAGAAAATGTTTACATGAGTGTAGTGGTGTGTATACACTTATCAGCCACAACATTAATACCACTCACATTTAAAGAGAATAACATTGACTATCCCCTCCAATGGCACATGTAAAGGTTTGGGATATATTATATGGTAAGAGAACACAATTCGGTAACACTTTATAATAACTTTCATTAATACCTCATTAACTAATGATTAATAACTGTGAACAAATCATTAGTTCATGAGAATTTCATTAATAAATGATTTACTAATGATTTACTAATGATTTGTTAACATTTGCAAAAATGAATACAATCATTAGTAACTACATTAACTGTCTTTTATAAACATTTGTTCATGTTTAAATTCTCATGAACTAAAGATTTGTTCACAGTTATTAATCATTAGTTAACGGCTTGTAAATGAAAGTTATTATAAAGTGTTACCCACAATTCTAGCAAACAATGTATTGGATTCTGTAGAAAATATGCAGACCTGAGTGACATTTTTACAAGGCCCGAATATTTATGGCTAAATTACTTAGTTGGAGCCAAGTGACATTGGTTGTGGTATGCTGCAAGTCAGCAAACTTCTGCACATTTTATTTCACATGTTGTTCATTTACTGAATTTAATGTAGTGGAAAAAATGCATCCCAAGCAAAAGTTATTTACACATATTTTACACATCAGCCATAACATTAAAACCACTTGATAACACTGTAACATGAATAACACTGATTATGTAATTACACTGGTATCTGTCAAAGGCTGATATAATTAGGCAGCAGGTGAACAGTTGGCATGTTGGAAGCAGGAAAAATGGGACTAATGAAAAAGCATTAGCATCTGCAAGACCTTAAGAAGGGACAAATTATGAGCATCTCCAAAACAAAAGGTCTTGTTGGGTGTTCCTGGTAAAAGTGGTCGAAGAAAGAACAAACAGTGAACTGGTGACACTGCCATAGGTGCCCAAGGTTCATTGGTGAGCAAAGGCTAGTCAGTCTGATCCTACAGAAAAGCTGTGATACAGCACAGATAACTGAATAAGTTAATACTGTCTATGATAGAAAGGTATCAGAACATACAGAGCATCACAACTTACTGGATATGGAGTTGTGTAGCTGCAGACTATTCAATGCCCATGCTGACCCCGTTCAACTACAAAAGTTACTACAATAGGCACATTAGCATGAAAATAAGTGGTAGAAACTGCTTGGAGATCTTAGGTCCTGACACTCATGTGGAAGTTGATAGTTACCACCTACATTAACATTGTTGTGGACCAAGTAAACCCTTTCATGGTAATGGTATTTCTTAATGGCAGTGACCTCTTTCATCAGGATAATGCATCCTGTCTGCAAACATTGCTCAGGACTGGTTTGAAGTAAAAAAAACTTTCAAAGTGTTACACAGGCTTTTGTTCAGCACAAACTCAGCAACAACAGTGTCAAAACAGTAATACTGTCATAAATCTATTTTTGGATTAAATCTGCTCTAAACTTAGACTTTCCAAAAACCTATTTTCAGATGTGTGGATATATTGTGAAAAAAACACAATGTAAATTATTTCTAGCCAAGACTTTTGAGCTCAGAGCTTTGTAAACATAGGTGGTAGCTACACACTGGTTATTACAATTTTTAGAAATTGTATGTGGTTTTATTCCTAAAGCTTAACAAATGTGAGTTGACACTGTTTTACTGAGTCAATCGTTCCTATACTGGATATTCATGAGATAGGTGTGAACATTCAGGTGAGCGCTCTTTGTTTATAGAGACCAAATGGTTCTTGGCTGCTAATCCTCCACTGGCATGTGCGGAATTACCATGTTGTTGCCATATGAATGGCAGATTGTGTGAATGGAAAAAAAAGGCTCACACTCTGACTTGCAAAGAAGAATGTGTTTCTTGTTATTCATGCTTGTCTCACAAAACTTTTTAAATATATTGGAATGCAACCTATATATATTTGGAAACAGATCCATTAAGATTCTGGGGTATGTTTAGTTTTGTTTCTAATATAAAATCTCACAGAGTTATTGTTTTTGCGGAATTTAAATTTTATCTCGCTGGCGGGAGTGCGGACACCAGGGAGTTGGTGAAGACCTTGGCCAGGAACCATATAGCCTTTAGTGTTCTTCAAAATCACTCATCTCATTTACAAAAAGTCTTCCTTTAGGAACCAGCTTTTTAAAAGGTTCTGTAAGAACTTGAAATAATCTTGAAAGGTCACATTATGTGTAATGAATATAAAATATGACCGTTTACCTTTTTGAATAATGAGCACAAATGAAAATTTTCACAAATATAAATTTTAGAGTTGTATATGTATGCGTAATATCCTTTATGCTCACTAATTTTCGATCAGCTTTAAATACTCTATCTTCAGATTATTTACAGGTTTGGGTCCCTTACAAAGCCCAGTATACCCACTTCTAGAGGTAGAGAAATCCTTTAAATTAATTCCAATGGCAGAATCCTTTAGTGTTGCGCTTACACACCTGTAACATAGATTCATACTGCTGGAGAGCAAATCAAGCAGAACTGTCAGCCAGTTGCTCTCCTCTCATTATGGACCCATGCAAAAAAGTCAGTAATGGCGCCATGCAGTATAAAAATGGAGATTGTTCGTCCATATGGATGAGTTTCTTTCCCACATTTTATGGGAATGGAGGTTTCCCTTTTCCACTCAACAGTAGCACTGAGTCTGTCTCCTCACAGCTATAAATACCTTTTAGAGCCAGTCCTATTACTGCATAGTAACTGTTGGAGTATAATTCAGGAGAGTGATGGAGGTCATAATCATCAGAGCAGTATGTACAGAAAGATTTTTCTCTGGTGCAACAATGTGAACTGAAATGAAGGGAAGGAATAGAGCACAGTTGGGTGTCCATGGGATATGTTCCTAATGAGAGGAACAAGACTTTTATATGTTCTATCACAGTTCTACATAATTCAGTTATTGAGATGTTCAATACATTTTCAAAAACATAGTATATGAGGTATTGAAGACTCTATATACATCACCTAAATATATTGTGAAAATGCTGATTTGTGTTTGTAATTTAATTCAAAAAGGTAAACAGTTATATATTTTATATATAAAGAGACATTTCATATTTCCTTTTTTTGATGAAATGTTTATATAGTTTGAATTTTTTTTTTCAACCATTTCATTGGACTACATACTAGTGCATATTGTGAAAAAAGTTTGTGTTTAAAAAGGGATTACATTTTTATGGGTTTTTTTTGGTAACACGTTATAATTATTTTCATTAATAGCTCATTCACTAATGATTAATAACTGTGAACAAATCATTAGTTCATGAGAATTTCATTAACAAATGATTTACTAATGATTTTTTAACATTTGCAAAAATGAATACAATCATTAGTAACTACATGAACTGTCATTTATAAACATTTGTTCATGTTCAAATTCTCATGAACTAATGATTTGTTCACAGTTATTAATCATTAGTTAATGGCTTATTAATGAAAGTTATTATAAAGTGTTACTGTTTTGGATTTCTGATTTGTATTTCTAAGCTGTAAATCATACTGATCAACAGTAAAACAAAAAAGATTGAAATATCACTATGTAATGAATATAAAATGACCTTTTTTGACATTATTGACATTTACCTTTTTGAAATAAATTATGAACATAAATAAAAAATAAATAAAATGAATAAATAAAATGAACATAAATAAAAGTTTTTTCACAATATATTATTATTGTGATGTGACACTGTATAACTGAAAATAGTAAAAAAAAAATTCAAATGATAAATCCAAATGAGACTTCAAATGATAAATCTGAGGATTTGTTTTATTTTTTGTATAATATCTGCTCATTTGTAATTTAATGCTAACAACTTGTTTTGTCTGCTGCAGGCAAGTGTAACAATTCACTTACTTATTATACACAAAGATAAACTCATGAAATGCAATGTTTGATAAAAATCTAACCAACATATGTCCCATCATTTGGTAAGTCAGCAACAAGCTCCTAAATACAACCAGGAGTGACAGATATTTACAGATACAGATGTGGGATATGCAGCCTTGTGAGCACTATTTTAATTGCTTTAATAAAAAATAATAGAATAAAATTTTGGGTTTGTCTCTGGAATGCCCTGCCCTGCGCCCGGTGAAGGAGTAGGGGACTCACGACAACCATGACCAGTAATGGATGGTTGGCTGGATGGATTTATATAATTTGCCCAGGAGTGAACTATCCAAAACCACAAATGAACTTGCAGAGTTTTTTATATGTAATGTTGATAATTGTAAAATAGTAATAAATCTGAAAAAGTGTTATCACTGGGAATAACCTGTGCACCCACCTCTCTACCATGAATGGATTTGAAAAATATGCTTCAGGCCAAAAATTTAAAACAATGGCTCAACCACCTGTTTCCTACCACCACCAGGTTTCTCTAGAATGGAGCATTTCCAAACTACATGTGTTTATATATGTAATATTGATGATGATAAGATAGATGATGGCAGCTCATAGCATTGCAAATATAAAATTTTTGTTGGGCATGTGCATAAACATTGCATCCTATGATCAAAATAACTATTATTTCAATTTTAAAGGCTATAAGGACCCAAGTGGCTGCAGCTGGTATTTTGACCTTCGAAAAACTTCCAGCATCACACATCAATTTCCTTCATACTGAATTCACTTCAATACTGGCCCTCATATTATTTATCTTGTTTCTGAGCCAGGCTGCCTAACGCTGTGCATGCAGGAAGGCTTGCAGACAGAGTGCTTTAAGAGCAGAATATCATTAAGCATCAGTCGAATCTTCACTCTAAACCATATGCCAAGATCCTCTGTTCTGGCTGCCCATCTACTGAGCTAGGGAAAACTATTTTTGTTTAGTTTGGATGCAGTTAATCTTCCATTTGAGCAGATGTATATGCTGTATCTGACATTTTCAGATCTGTTTCAAGATAAATGACCCTCAGAGGATCGCAGACGTATACCTAAATGACCAAACGTATGCCTACCACAAGCATATCGAATCTCCTTTTTGTGTGCAGCTCACATTTGGCAGAGAACAGCCTAAAGGACAAGGAATGAGTTTTGGCTGATCTGTAATCCTTCAGCACTAAACAAAAATTATGATGTTTCACTTGACCTAGAGCAACTGAACCTGACCAGTCGACTTATTCCATCATCCACAGTTTCTGAACCACATTTCTTTGCTGGACCACAGAGTCTAGCACTTAACAACACTGCTTACCCATCATAACCACTGTGGATCACTTTCCTTTAGAGCAGTGTTGACTGGCTCTCATTTTCTGCACTGAACTCTCAGCCAAAACAGAAAGGCAAGCCAGTCAGGAGGGTAAAAGCAGCTCAGCTCTGGGGCCTTGGCTTGCCTTCATTGAGGTCTACAGTTTAAAGGTAATTAAGAGGTGGCCGGTGTCCAGACAGGGACTTAAGCCAGCATGTGTTTATTTGTCAGGTATGCAAGGTCAGGAAGAAACAAAACCAGAGCAAGAGTGAAACCAAACAGTTGGGCTGATTTAGTTTGTCCTTAAGGGTCTGGAAAAAAGAAAGCAAATGAGGAAGATGAAGTACAGACAAATGTGTTAAACAAATCAAAACAGAGATATGAAATTGATAATATATTCTCATTATGCATTCCTTCCACTATAGTTTGATCTTTGATTCATCAGTTACAGCATGTATGAGGACACCCCTTCTAATGAATCCATTCAACTGCTTTGACATATACAGCAACTGTATACACAGAGTTTGTCTAGTCCCTATAGAAAAGCACTGCCAATAGAACAGGACTAATAAACATGAACCTACTGGCACCATGTCTCATTCCAGATGTGGGCTAGAGTGATACAAAGCCCCCCACCATTGAGCTGTGAAGCAGTGGAACTCTGTTCTCTGAAATGATGGTGCTCCATCCAGTACTTTTGGGATGGGTTGAGTATGAGGTGGGGTGGTGATCATCCAACATTCTGACCTCCTCTAACACTCTTGTTGCTGAATGCAATCAAATTCTCATAATAATGCCCCAAAGTCTAATAGAAAGCCTTGCCTAGACAGTACTGACTGTTACTCCAACAAAAGTTCTTAAACTAAACTAAAACCTTAAACTAAAAGTATTAAACTCTTTTTAATACATTTGATTTCAGAAGAAACAATGAATGAGCAGCTGTCTCAATACTTTTCCCATTTAATGTATGAATTGTCTATTGACATGCCTTAGCATACCACCTTAAGGTTGACATTTATTTCAGATCTCACAGAATTCTTTGATATTTTCCACATTTGTTTCAGTCTTAAATACATTTATAGATGTTGTTATATTATTGGTAGAGAAATAAAGCATAGACAAAAAAAAAAAAGATTTTACAATATGAAATATGCAATATATGATGGCTGGAAATGATTAATAAAGAATTTATATAGAATAAGAACTTTGTCATTAGCATTTTAACCAACATCATAATAAAACATTTACTGACTTTTAGGTGAAGTTGGTGAAAAATCAGTGATAAAGGCAGTGATAAACTGAAACTGCCTGTGAATTCACTGAGTTTGTCTACATTTTGAACTTAATGTGAAGCATTTACACCAAAAGACCAACACATCTCAGGCTCTAATCTTTGTGTTAAAAATAAAAAATGTAAATCATATCAAATATGATAGCAAGCTGGATGTGTTAAAGTAATATCCTGACACAATTTTACATTTAACTCAGATCAGGCAACATGTTTTGAGTCCAAATTCCCCTAAGAAGCTAATATTGCCAACAAATGCTAGAACTCAATAGTCACCTAGAATAGCTCAAGCATTTATGTCAAAATACATCACAAAATATGTCAAATTCCACTCAAACCACATCCAGACCACATCAAGGTCTCACAGAGTAGTCATTGTGATTTAGGACACAAAAGGACTTACTTTTAAAATTAATAAAACTTCTAAGAAATAAGCTACACACAGCTGATTCAGATAGCAGCATAGCTAGTATTCACAAAACAATATGATATATCAGATTCCTTCATAATGTCACTGTCATTCTAAACAATGTATCTCGATTTGTTCACATTTTGTATGTCATTTGAGCACAGAGGATACCCTTTACACTGTATGAACATTTAATGATAAATGAACAAATAGATCTTCAACAAAAATCAATGGAATAAAAACTTGCTACATTAACTTACATTATCCACTGAGAATATTTTTGTCTTCTCCTGTAAAGTTAATATTTTGGATATCTGTGAACCTCTAGTCATAACCCTGTGTTTGTGTTTATACATGTTCCTCATGTCTTTACGTTTTCCACATGCTCTTGGGTTTACTTTCCTCTCTCTGTCTTTGCCCCGCCCCTGTCACACCCTTTGTTGACACAGCCTTGTCTTGTTGTACAGCCTCAGTTTCTCATCTTGTTGTGATTATGTGTGCTGTGTGGTTCCCTCTTGGCTCCATAGCCTTTATCAGATATTGTTGTCATGCCCTTCAGTCTTTATTTTGTTAGCACAGTTATTCTTGCACCGGTCCAGTCGTAATTGTACCCAATACTTCCTCTTTACTGAAACAGCCACACTTCTAACAATATCATATCAATATCAACCATATCTATAACACTCCAGCCACTCTAGCTCTAACTGTTGCTGTTCAACTGCACACTGAAGTTTTGTTCATTTTTACACATCCATAGTAAGTCATACTGTGTCCTAAACCTCTATCCTTAAATATTAATCTCTGACCTTAATTCAATTCTAAGTGTGTTTTGAGATAACTTTTAGTTAAATTTTTATGGAAAAGATTTGGCTTTTTGGTGACTATTGAGCTGTAGTGTTTGGTAGCCTAACACAGCTCCAGTTCTAAAGTAAAGAAGCAAAATGTTTGACCACACAGTATAGTGAAAATTGGGTGTTTCAATGAAGTACTCATTTAAAAGTAAAAAAAAATGATGACTAGCAATTGACTGGGCTTAACCCATGTCCAGGAAGCTGGACCAAACTTAACTGGATACACAGATGTGTTAATAATGACATTTTATGTGTTGCATTTGGAAAGTGTCTGGTTAAGGATGATTTGTCCTCTTGCAGGTACTCTATCAGCACTATCAGTTCCTCATAGAACAAAGCCAGAAAACTGTCTGATACAAGCCTTCTTGAGCATGTTCGTGAAACTAAAGTATCTCCTGAAGGCCTCCTGAAGCTGAGAGTGTAACATATAGCACTCCAGTCTCACATGTTGAGGTCATCCAGGCTTCTTCCACACGGCCTGCCACATGCACATGAAAAAGTACAACCAAGCACATAAACAAAGCCTTGATGAAGGACCAGACCAGCCACTCCACGTGGTCTGCAGAGATTAAATCAGTGAAAGCTGAAGGAAAAGTCTGAAAAGAGCTCTGCTTTAATGCTGCCATTCCCGTGGGCTCTTCACAACCTGTCCCAGACCACTCCAACTGCAGACCTGCCTCAGATCCAAACCCAGGGCCCCCCTTTCTTAAAAAACGTAGAGCCTTGGGGGGCTTAAGAAGAAACAAACAAGCAATTGCTCTTGCACGAAGAGGTTGGCCCATTGGGAATAATGCACTGGAGGAATGTTGATATATTTACAGGTTTTCTGCTCTGCTGATTTATTTACAATCTGATTATTATAAAGATCTCAGGACCCAGGCCAGATTAAGTATATCACTGTGGCGACTGGAGAATTTTAAATCTTTCAACAGACGTTCAGGGATTGTCCTTTCAGTTAAGATGCTGTCACAGATGAAGAGTTCAATAATTAAAGCAACAGTTTGAATGCAGTACCGCCCAGGCAGGGTAGACAGTGTAGGATTAACAACTGAGATGACTTAAGAGATTAGGTGATCGTGTTAAGATTCTGTTAACCCTTGGGATGCAATTTTGCCTATTTGGCTGTTTTTGAAAAACTTTGAATTTTGCCTCCACATTAAATTTACCACATTTTAATTTACTACACATTAAAATGTTTACAACACCAATGTTTGATGTCTTTTGTTAGCACATTTCTTGTATAACCTGACAATTATTTTTCTATTTAACATACTATATGAACATGCTGAACCTTTAAAACACTTTTACATTACAAAAATTAAGCATTTTAAAGATTGAAAATATAAACACAATTGTAAAATTGAGATAAGATAATGGATGTTGTTTAATTTTATCTGTTTAATCCTGATTAGGGTTGTGGTTAGTCCCCTTCCTTCTCACAAAGAGCAGGGAATTACAAGTACACAGGGTGCCAGTCCATCATTGGGTATACACACATGGACTGTAGTAGGAAACTCATGTAGACACATGCTAACCACCAAGCCAACATACCACCCTTGATAAAACTATTTACAACAAAGAGCAGGTGTAAGGTCAGTGGCAGTTTCTGATATGGGCAATATGGGCAGCCGCAGAGGGAGGCACAATGTCAGGGACAGCACATGGATGGCATGCCTCGCCACCGAGAGGTTCTGTGAAGTGCCTTTGGGACCACTACATTGCTTAAAGTTGGCCAATGTTCATCCTGATGGGAGGCAAAAGGATGTTTGAGTTGGTGGGTATACTTGCAAACTGAAGCAATGTTGGCAGCCTCTGCTGCATTCTGTGGCTTTCTTGCAGGCATCTCATCCCTTCTGTCATATGTGAAAATATGGTTTTTATATCAAATTTAAATGATCATATTTTTGTTTTTACTTAATGTATTCAACATCAAACAAGAGTTTCACTTTCAAGGGTTAGTGTGTACTCTCCAGTGTGTGTATGGAAACTAAGCTACAAAACCAGTCCATTGTTTTTGTGATGTCAACTTTTGCCAAATTTTTTTAATATATGATTTAGCCCCGCCCCCATCATCTGCACTTGCAATACAGGATAAAACAGATATTATTGGTGTATACTAAATCTTACAGGTACAAATTTAGTCTTTCT
>BRDA01088983.1:0-10356 GCA_036984385.1 Crenuchus spilurus
TTGATCTGTGATTTGTGTTCTATTCTGAATAAAATATTAGATGTTGGCACCTCCACATCATTGCATTCAGTTTTTATTCACAACTTGTTTAGTGTTTAGTGGAATGTGGTTTGTATATATTTTTGACCAGTCAAAAGTCAAAAGTGTTAAAACATCAAGTTTGTTCCAGTCCCATCTTGTTTTTTCCTGAGGTAACTCTGGCAGAGATGTGTCTTAAGTTTTGGGTCATTATGTAGCTATAGGATGAACCCCTGTCCAGCTAGGTGCATACGAGAAACATTGTAACCTTTAAATTGTCGCTCAGTCTGGTTCAGTAGGCTACACTATCATGGGGAAAACAGCTGACTTGTCAGTTGTGCAAAAGGCAGTCACTGAAGAAGAGTAAGCTATAAAAGGTCACTGCTAAAGAAGCTGGCTGTTCACAGAGTGCTGTATCCAAGCATATAAATGGAAAATTGAGTGGAAGTAAAAAGTGTTGTAGAAAAAAGTACACAAGCAAAAGAGACAACTACAGCCTTGAAAGGATTGTCAAAAAAAGCAATTGAAGAATTTGGGGGAGATTCACAAGGAATGGACTGCTGATGAAGTCAGTACTTCAAGAGCCACCACATACAGACTTATCCAGGACATGTCCTACAACTGTCACATTCCAGAGACAACTTCAGAAGTGTATTACCTTCACAATCCAAGAGGAAGGAAGGTAGTGGCACACAATCTAAGCTGCTTGAAGTCTATTGTAAAGTTTCCACAATCAGTAATAGTTTGGGGAGCCATGTCATCTGCTGGTGTTGGTCCACTGTGTTATATCAAGTCAGCGCAACCATGTACAAGGACATTTTAAAACACTTCATGCTTCCATCTACTGACAAGCTTTATTGAGATGCAGATTTAATTCTAGCAGGACTTGGCACCTGCCGACAGTGCCAAAAGCAAAAGTACCACTACCTAGTTTTATAACTATAGTATCACTGTGCTTAATTAGCCAGCAAACTCACCTGACCTAAACCCCACAGAGAATCTATGAGCTATTGTCAAGAGGAAGATGAGAGACACCAGACCCAACAAGGCAGATGAGCTGAAGGCCACTATCAAAGCAACCTGGGCTTCCATATTCCATATTCTTGTAAAATATACAAATGTACATGGGTTGTTAGCGTAAACATGGATGGTGTAAATGTGCATGTGTGTACATTATTTGCATGTGTGTTTATTTGCGTAGTCTGGAGTGTGTGTCTGTGTTTGTGTTATTGTGCAGAGTTCACAGTCCAGATGGCCTGCGGGAAGAAGCTCTTCCTTATCCTGTGTGTAAACCTTCAAGGTGCAAAAATGCCTCTCTGACAGCAACAGAGGGAAGAGTCCATTGTTGGGGTTGCTATTGTCCATCATTACCTTTTTGGCCTAGGTCCAGTATCGCTTGCAGTAACAGGAATGATGATGATAATGGTAATAATGATAATAGCCAGTAATCAGCCAGTTGGTTGTTGGTGGGCAGTAATCAGTAAATCAGTTAGTAATCAGTCTTGCATCAGCCTTGGACCGGACAGGTGGGCAATCACTCACTCGGAAAAAGACAAAGATGGAATTAGTTCTGTTTACGTTTATAGAACACAGGGATTATGAGACTTATCAGAATGTGGCTATTGACTCTGGCAGAACTATCTAGAACAGCCTACCTAAAAGGAGAGAGCTAGAAGGTAAACAGGCATGGGAGCTCCCCAAGACACTGGCATCCCTCTGCTCACCATCAACAAACCTGAGTGATCATGTGACCAGCGGTATGACAGCCCCCAGCATCTCAGTTCACTATAAATCCCTACGTCAGTGCACCCCTGGATCTACAACCTTTCTATAATGTAAAGTATTAATGGCCAAAAACTAAACTAAACAGACATGTTTTCAGCATAGACTTAAAATGATCAAGGATTATTTTTGTCTCATTTGTTTAACTGAGTTCTTTTTATCAATGTTTAGGACTTGTGTGAAAATCTGAAGATGTTTTAGGTCATATTTATACAGAAATATAGAAAGGGTTCATTCTAAAAGGTTCACAAAGTTTTAAAGCACCTGTAATTTTTCGTTATGAACATGCTAGTGTAATTCCTATTACACCACAGTTAGTTCAGACTTCACAATCGGTTTGGCTGAGAGGTGTTCTAGGAGTGCTGACAAGATGGTAACAACACTCTGACAGAAGCTCTTTAAGTATTACTCTGCTGCAAAAACATAACCTAGCAATGACCCCTCCAAAAATCTGAATCAGCATATCTGTGTTTATAGTCTTTATAACAAACAGTTATTGGGAAATTATGTTGCTCAACTACTTTACCTTGTGAATTTTTTATGTCCTATTTATCTTAAAATCTAACAATAAACAGTGATAACAGAACTGTGGTATAATCACAATAATATACTCAAGTATCCTACTATAATGTGAGATACTTTATTGTCACTGGTGTATTGATTGCAAGACAGCAGTGCCAAATTCTCACGATACAGCACTCCATAGCAAAATCTGTATTAACCATGTAAAATTCTATATTCATGTTTATTTTTATTAGAACCACAAGTTCTACAGCTTTCTGAAAGTTTAGTAACATCCATCCAAACATTATCTTATCTGCGGGTAGTCCCCTACCCCCTCACTGGGCACAGGGCATTACAGACTATCTTAGCTATGGACAGGGTGCCAATCCATCGCTGGGTCTCTCTCTGCTCTCACTCTCTCTGTCACTGTCTCTCTCTCTGTCTGTTTCTCTATCTCCCTCTATCTCCCTCTATCTCTCTCTGTCTGTCTGTCTCTCTCTCTCTCTCTGTGTGTGTCTGTTCCTCTCTGTCTCTCTCCCTCTCTCTCTCTCTCTCTCTCCGTGTGTGTGTCTGTTCCTCTCTGTCTCTCACTCACTCACAATATCTCACTCACCATCTCTCTCACTCACTTTCTTGAAGTTACTTCATGAAGATCAGTCTTATTGTGTCCCCAAAAGGTCAATACAGTGGTACCTTGAGATATGAATTTAATTAGTTTTGTAACGGAGCTCGTAAGTCAGTCAACTCGTATATCAAACACATTTTTCCCATTTAAAATAACTGCAATATGAAACATATTGCCCAATATGTGAAACATCCCCAAACCATCCTAAATTATGGATAAAAAGACATGTTTTGAATTAAGAAACACACATATATACACTTTACCAATGCATAACAAAACATTTCAATTTCAGATTTCAATAAATATTAGTGTAAAATAATTTTGGGGGAATTCTCGATGTAGCATTTTAAATTTGCGGGTAATTTGATGCGTGTGGTACTGTGTAGAAGTGTAGTGCACGCTGTACAGTAAAATCTCTCTTCTCCCATTTCACTACAGCATCAGACTTCTGTCAAGAAATTCAGCAACTGGCTGAAGAATGGGATGCCATGGTTCGTTCTTTGCTGTTTAGTACAAAACACAATTTTCACTCAGAAGCAGCAGCAAGTCTCCATATCTATGCCGGCGCACGCATGCGGGCTGTGCTTACCTTTCATCCACGTGAAATAATATTAACAGTACAGTATTTAACAATTACTGTATGTACAGTATGTTATTAAAATTAAATAGGGTTAAGGATTTAAAACATTTTTATTATAATTTTTTTTCTAAAAGAAGGAGTACAGTGAATGAGATTGGATAACATGAGAAGATGCAGGGGTTGTGCTGCCCATACTGGACCTTTGTGCACTGTACAGTAAAATCTCTCTTCTCCCATTTCACTTCAGCATCAGACTGCTGTCAATAAATTCAGCAACTTTCTTTAGAATGGGAGGCCATGGTTCGTTCTTTGCTCTTCAGTATAAAACAGTTTCACTCGCATATCTATTGTTCACAGCCGGCGCGCACATGCGTCCTCCTGAGTCTTTCGACCGTGTGAAATAATATTAACAGTATTTAAAATAATTACTGTAAGTATGTTATTAAAATGATCTAAATTTAAGAGTTTAAATTATTGTACTTGATTCTGAGCATAACACGTGAGAAAGAATGAGATGCAGGTGTTGTGCTGCCCATACTGGACCTTTGCACCAAAGCACCAACTAACAGCAGCCACTCATATCTTGAAATTTCTTTTGGATCTCAAACAAAAATGCAGACGAAGTCACAGCTCGTATCTTAAAAAAATTTTGTATGTTGGTCTGCTCGTATGCCAAGGTACCACTGTATATGATAACTTGTTTTTAATCAGAGACCTGTTTGATTATGCAAAAGTATCTGCGTATTGAGTGTTCCTGTTGCAGTCAGCAGGGGCATTAGACAAGGTTGCCCACTGTCTGGACAATTGTACTTATTTGCAATAGAACCTTTTCTCTGTTTAAAAAACTGTCTGGTCTGCAAATTGTAAATGATGTGATTAAAATGTCTGCATACACTGATGATATAACAGTGATAGTACAGCATGAGAAAGATATTCTAGCTTTAAAAGAATTTTTAACTATTTATGGACTGGCAACCTCTGCAAAAGTTAACTGGGAAAAAACAGAGGCTCTTTGGTGTGGTACCTGTAGTAGGGGATACTTATTACTGTCACTTCCAGTTGTAGTCCAGAGGAAGAGAAATGGGCTAAAGTATTTAGGGGTCTGGTTGGGCACTGAGGATGTAAAGGCTAAGAACTGGAAGGGCAGAGTGGAGAAAGTAAGTGTGAAGTTGTCTAAATGGTCCTGGGTGCTACCCCAGTTATCATATAGGGGTTGTGTTTTAGTCTCGAACAACTTTATTGCATCTACTTTGGGGCATAAGTTTACTGTGCTTAATCCACCCAGGCAGCTGATTGAAGAAATCCAAAAAGCACTGGTAAACTTCTACTGGAATGGACAACACTGGCTGAGAGCTGCAGTCTTGTATCTTCCTGCGCAGGAAAGAGGACAAGGACTGATAGACATTCACTCCAGAGTTGCAGTTCTGCATATGCAGGCCGTACTACGGCTGCTGTATCATGGTCATCATGGCTGGATGGATGTTGCCTGTGCTCTACTTTGGGTTGCTGGGAGATTGGGCCTGGACAGACATATGTTCTCTCTACAGTTGAAAACACTGGATCTTGAAGGTCTGACCCCTTTCTATTTGGCAGCTGTGGAGGCATGGAGACTCTTTTCCTTTACAAGAGAAAATTGTGTTGCTCCGTCTAGGTGGATTTTTGAAGAGCCAATTTTTTAAATCCTGTATTCTTGTCACTGAATCAGATTCCGGCGGCTTTGAGAGTGAACCTATTAGGAAGAGGCATTACCAAGCTCCATCATTTACAGAGGGGTGTGGAATGGGTGCCGGTGGAGCAGTTAGCAGAGTTGGCTGGTTTTAAGTCAGTTCGTGTTGCTCAACAGATGCTGAACCATCTAAAATTTGACCTGTCTGCTGTGGTTTCTGGGTACCTGGAAATGACACCTGTAGAACTGTATCTGAGTTATGAAAGCTTTTTCCCAGAACTGGTCATGGACATGGACTGGCAGGAACATCAAGGGAAACGTCTGTCTGTGGACACCCTGACTCTAGATCATTTCAGCACCCTTCAGAAAAGGACATTGTATCTGGCCTGTATGAAAACTTTCAAAGCTTGAAAAACTTATAGGAAACCAAATGGACAGAGGTTGTTCAGACAGGCACCTCCCCTAAAGGTAGCTGGCGGTCCCTGTACAAAAGACCCATCGAGAACTGGTGACCTCCAGTGGAGGTTGGTGTATGGGATATTAGCTACAAACAGACACGTGGCATGGATTGATCCATTAGGAAGGCTGCCCTTTATGTGGGGTAGTTCAGACAGTCTTTCATGTTTTTTTCCAGTGTGCATGGTTGGGTCCACTTCTGGTCTTAATTAAGGATTGGGGTTTATGGTTTTTAGGCTTTTTTGAAAAGAGTATGTTTATCTATGGTCCTAAGTACTTTGTTTTAAAAAAGGAAAAGGTGGATGTTTTAAAGTTTCTCAATGGTGCTGCAAAGTTAGTGATATGGTGCACAAGGAAGAAGAAAATAAAAAGGAATGGAGGCCCTGATCCAGTACTGGTGGTCAGGGGATTGCTGATGAAGCAATTACTGGTTGAATTCACTGTTGACAATGTGGATGGTTTCTTTG
Source organism: Crenuchus spilurus (assembly GCA_036984385.1). Lineage (NCBI taxonomy): Eukaryota > Metazoa > Chordata > Actinopteri > Characiformes > Crenuchidae > Crenuchus > Crenuchus spilurus. The sequence continues at coordinate 6,099 of BRDA01088983.1, forward strand.
CTGTGTGGGGAGGAGGTTTGCTCTGTGAACCTGATGAATTTGATGGATTTGTGCTGACTGTTTGAATTTATGTATTCTGACAGGCTCTTGTTTTTGTTGTTTTATCTGTTTTGATCATATATTTTATTTTATTCTGTCCTTTCGAATATGTTTAGGTTCTGAACTGGTTGTAACTGTTTTTTTTTTAGTTTGGTAATGTATAGGTTCTCTGTGTGTGTGTGTGTGTGTGTGTGTGTGTGTGTGTGTGTGTGTGTGTGTGTGTGTGTGTGTGTGTGTGTGTGTGCGTGCGGTAAAGTGCTCTCTCGGTCACACGGTGTCGCTGGTTTACAGACACAGAGGCGCTGAGCTCAGGTGTGGAGAGGAGCGAGGCCCGGTCATGTTGGCCCCTAACCGCTAGGAGGAAGCAGTTCTCCCTGCGCTGGACACAAGGAAGCGATGACCAAAGTAACGCACAACAAATAATAAGCCAACTTACAGGAGGAGAGTTTCGGGGAGCAGCGTTTGGGGCTCGACTGGGATGGCGGGTCTGGCCAGCGAGCGGAGAGCTTTTGCGCATAAGATTAACAGGTCTGTGAAGGCTGCTGTTGTGTGTGTGTGTATGAGAGCGGCGCCGAAGTCCTCGCCGGGTCTGTGAGCAGAGCCGCGGCGGTTTGACACGGACGAGCCTTTTGTTTAGCACTGAAAAGGCGCCTTAGTGAGATTTTAAAATGAGCATAGCTGTCCTTGTTGTTTTAATCAAAGGGGGAGATACCCTACTGCTAAAATATAATCTCTACGAGCCGTTAAATCGAGCGAAGTGTGGTTAAAAGTGACGTCTGCACTGACGGCCCTGAGATCGATTTGTTTGTACTTACGTTAGCTAATTTAGCTAACAGGCGAGTCGAGCTGATTTTAGAGGATTATTTACCACAGAATCACTTCAGATTCAGCATTTGGGCGTAGTTATATTTCGGGTGAGACCGAGATTTGACCTCAGGGTTGAAGTACAGCTTAAAATGAGTTAAACTTATTAGCTGCTAGCTTTGAAACACTAACCTCTACAGCTAATTTAATCTCAGCGTCCACAGGTCCTCTGAGTCTTAATGCAGAACAAGAACAAGTTCTTCTTTTGTTTGTTCTGTTTCTGTTCAACGTTAAGTGATACCCTCTGCTACCTCAGGCTTTTTGACAGATAATCACTCTGTGAAGGTGGCAGATCCACAGTAATAAAACACTGCAGTCACACTTCACCATACAGGTCAGTGTACTCCAGCCAACACTGAACATTTGGGAAGTGAACCTGTAACATTTTCTACCACGTTTCTGCCCTGCTGACACTGAAAGTCTCTGTTTCATGACTGTTTCCCAGAGGCAGTGTGAGGTGATCTGCTATTATAGTGTTTTTTCATCTTCCACATTTCTTTCTTTCTTTCTTTCATTGTTTGAGTGCAGGATACAGGAAAGGGTGTATGGTCCATTCCGACTATTGCTTTTAGAGGAGACAAGTTTTCCTTTTTCCTGTTGGACTAGAAAATGCTCAGCACTGGTATATACATAGGCTCTCTATATGTACATGTTGTTTTTGCTGTCAGTGTAAGATGATGTAGTGCATCTTTCTGTGGTAGTTTTTTCTTCCTGTACCTCTATTAAGTCTGAAAAACAGCTCCTCGTTAACATTGTTTTACTGTTCTGTAAGCTGGTGGTTTCACTATCTCAGCAAATCAGTTCCTGGCCAGCTGCAATAGTGTTGACTCCTTGGAGAGGGCCCTCATCCGGTCCACAGGCCTGCATTCTACTGGCTTGTTTTTACTGGGTCTAAGACTTGTGTTTGTAAGAGTTTGGATATACACAGTTTTACCCAAATGTAATACATAATGCTCTACTACATTACTAAATTAGCTCTACTACAAAACTAAAGGTGCTTTCAGACACCAAATATGACTTCATTTGCCATATGGGTAAAGTTGTCTAAAATAAATTGTTGCCAAATTACTTTTAAATCAGAACATAGTGGAAAGCTTTGTTACTGTCTTATGCATCAAAAATTGATGCATATGGAATGACAGCCGGGTTTCATCATAGGGAGTGTCAAAGGGGAAATCTGGAGCCCTGACAGCTGTGAGTGTGTATATGTCTGTGTGTGTGCACATACACTCGTGTGACTTTGAACAACTGAGCCAGTTTGTGAGGGAGCAGCTGCATGATGTCTTTGAAAGGACAAGAAGGGCACCGGGTTGCTGAGTCTTTGTTGGGGCTGAGTCTGTTCTTTTGCTGTTGGGCTGGAAATGGGCAGAGCTGTGGCATCATGCCTGTCTTCTGTCAGAACTCCAGCATCACTCAGATCCTCATCTTTGTTTGTCTTTCAGAATTTCTTTTTATAAGCCATAGTCATCTCACTGTTGTCTTTAATGCTAATTGCTATTTTGATGCTATTTGGACATTATAATAGTGTTTATATGTGTGTGTGTGTGTGTGTGTGTGCGTGTGTGTATGTATGTATAAATGCAATTAAACATATGAATACAGTTCCTTTGTTAATTAACAGTGTTAATTATATGAAATCTTTATCTCTTTCTCAGGACGATAGCTGCAGAGGTCAGGAAGCAGGTTTCTAGGGAGTATGGCTCCCCTCAGCTGTCCAAAAAACGTGCTGGAACCCATCAGCCGGTGAGTTTGTATATGTGTATGTACATTCTGTAGCCTGGGAGTTTATTTTTTTTGCTTGCCTAAATATGGGGGTGGAACTGGAAAGAATATGCCAAGGCTCTGTTTTGAAAACAAGCTTCAATGAAAGGAGGCTTTACAAGCATAATTTGATCATTTGATACTACAGATCCTGGTGTCAGGACGTAGCACACATCACTTTGGAACTGCCTGGCATTTTTTCTTTGGCCACTGTACTACTTTTTCTTCCAGTAAAGCCAAGACAATTATGAACAGTAGCAGGAAAGGGAAGTGGTAATTATCACAAACCGCAATCACTTTCTCTTCTGGCCTCAGAAGTCTCACTACCTCTCAATGAGTAGTCTCACAGATTCACATGCTAAGTTCTGTTTTTAGATTTCATTTTCTTTAGTGTTCCAGATTTAATCTCTTAGTTTACTACAGTATTTGTGACTATAAAGAACAATAATAATAATAAAAATCATGGTGATGATGATAATACTACTACTACTACTACTAATAATAATAATAAGAAGAAGAAGAAGAAGAAGAAAAATTAAGCTATTATGACAGTTTTCCACAGACCCTAGTTCCTGTACAAAGTAATCACAAGAAAATAAAAAATATATATAATCAAAAATACTAAGCAAAAAGGACATAAAAGCACATTAGCAGTGTTTGGAATAAAATACACGTAAGATTTGTCTTTATTATGAGGAGAAGGGCACAGAAAGATAAGGGATGATAGAAAAAGAGTTGAGAAATTTAAAACTTGAATATGTGAGAGGATCCATTGAAGGACCATTGATGTACAACAGTGCAAAAATATTGTATTGTTGAGACTCCTATTAATATAATAGTGCTTTCTAATGTTTGTGAAACACATTGTCATTCTGACATGTTGCAGTGCTCTACATGAAATAGTCAGTAGACTGATTAATTGTAGAAGTAAATGTTGGGTGCATAGTGACCTAGTCTTTCTTTGTATTTGTTATAGGTTCCCCTTACAGAGGTGGTGGAGCCAGTGGACTATGAGGAATATGTCAGCAGTCATGCCCCAAGCCCTGAGCCTGGACCTCTTAGACAACTACTGGAGTTTCCTGATGATGACCTGGAACTCATACTGCAGGAGAGAGAGTGCACAACACTGGAACCTGCTCTGCCCGAGGAAGAGTAAGCCCTCTCTCACACATACATACATTCACCAGCACTATATGTGTTTAGTTTAACCTCCTTGTGCCTCCACAGGTAAGTAGATAAGCTGCTGATAGTGGATAAGCTCTTATGTTCTGCTTATGTATTTAAGCAATTAATTGGCATTTCATAGTAGCTTCATGTCACACTTTTGTTTTGTGCTTGTAGCACACTGGATTCAAGAGTCAGAGATGCACTGGGAGTTTACACTGACAACTGGCTCATCATCCAGAGGAAGTGAGTAAAATTATTTCTATAAAAAAAACTCCATACATTGATTGTAGCCATCAATACCAGTAATTACAAGGTGTCTCAAAGGACGGAAACACCATATACAGTGAGGAAAATAAGTATTAGAACACCCTGCAAATTTGCAAGTTCTCCCACTTAGAAATCATGGAGGGGTCTGAAATGTTCATCT
>BRDA01088995.1:0-11034 GCA_036984385.1 Crenuchus spilurus
ATGAAGCACATTCAGTGCTGATACTACAGACATTTAACACTGAGGCTGAGAGTGCTGGGAATGGAAACATGCTGGAAACATCTATCTTTAGAGGACGTCTTTGTTTTGTATGTTTTGTTTGTATAGTTTATAATATAAAGGGCTCTGAGAGCAGGACAAAGTTATCTCATAGCAGCCATTTTGAGAGCAGCACTCTCCCTCTAGCAGCCTCCCTTCCCCCCAAGTTTTCATCCATCTATCATATCAATCTTTCTGTCTTTCTTCACCTATTATTGTATTGTTCTCTTCCCTCTCTCTTTCTCTGTCTCTATTCATCTCCTATTTTCTCTCTGCTGTATATTTTTAAGTCTCTCTCCATCTCTCTCTCTCTCTCTCTCTCTCTCTCTCTCTCTTTCTCTCTCTCTCTTTTCCCTCTCTCTATCTCTTGCTCTCCATCTTTCCATCATATTCTTTCTCCCCTCTCTCTGTCTCTCTCTCACTCTCTCTTCTCTCTCTCTCTCTCTCTCTCTCGCTCTCTCTCTCTCTCTCTCATCACTGAAATCGTGCTCTATAATGTTTGCCATCCACACTGCTGCCGTGGCAACGTCTCAATAGCTCTGTTCTCCCTGATGATCAATGGCGTGTCAGAATGACTAACTGAATTAGCTGAGGAGGTATGCCATGTTAATCTCCATCAAAAGGTCACTTTGGATACGAGCGTAATGCGCTCTGGGCGTCGCAGAGCGAGGGGGGGAATGGACCCGATCTTGGCTCTCTCACTTTCTGGCTACACTTTTAAGCATCTGTTAGCTGACAGAAGAGGGGGCTTTTAGTGAATCTATCAGACACAGTCATAGCTGACCTCAGAAGGTTTAATGTTAGAGAATAGTAGGAAACGTATGTACTGGATGCACTTAGTACATTCCATACTCTCATACATTATTCCATACTCACTCTTTTACTGAAATTAACTGCAGTACTTGTGTCAGAATCACTAGGCTCAAACAAGTATAAATGTCACCAAATCCCAAGGTTATGATTGCAGTCAGGATTTATTAAAGCAATATAAAAAGTTTATGCAACATTTTAATAAGGATGTTGGTTTTGTTTTTTTTCCCTGCTCTGTGGGTACACTCAGCATGGGGAAGCCTCATATGCATATTGACTTAAAATGATGGGATACTAGTAATCCTCTCTTTGTCTCCAATAATGGGATTGCACAAGCCTTATAGATGTTTTGAACGACGCTGGTGTCTTACTCCAGCCCTGCTGAGGCTTATCTTAAACCTACAGTAAAGCACATAGAAATGAAATGCAACATGCCTTGTGTTATTAGCTTTAAAAGAGCTACTCCTGATGCTTCACTAGAGCTTCATATTCCATTGTGTACACATTATAAAGCATACAGCATAACTACTCTATGGACAGATTAGATTTGATATGTTGTTCTTATAGCTGTTCTGTTATCTGCATTTGTGTGTGTATACATGTGAGCGAGAGGATTAAAAAGTCATTTCACTTCTGGCAGAGAGAAAAACAGCACACTAGCATCTGGCTAAATAAATATGTGTGAAATCTTGGTGGAAAATAATAATTTAAAAAAAGTAAAATGACTGATGATGCTTCTGATGGATGGAATTAATTGAATTTGCAGAGGCGTCAACTTACAGTAATAACTGCTGAAGAACACGTCACCCTGTCTGGTGAATCATAAAAGGACTGGTTGAGCAAAAATCATATATACCGAGTTTTCCATCACCCTGTGATATTACCATTTTACACATCTCCTCTGATGGGTGTTGTATTTTCAAAAACCATGTGATAATATGATCAGGTGTGTTATGTGATCATACGATCACGGTTAATTTGTACCTGTAGCTGGGATTATGATCATGCATTTAATAAGCCTGTTTTACTATTTACAGACAGACAGACATAACTTTATTGTCATTGCATAGTACAGAATACAGAACAATGAAATGCAGTGCCAGTATCTATATACAATAATATATCTTTCTTATGAATTTTAGTTTCCTTTGCCTTCACATAAGACTAAAAATGTCATCAAATCTTTATTTGATGATATCTGCCAGGACAATCCATAGATTTTTGTCTAGACATGACTAGCATTATCATATGAGCGCTGAGTTAGTGGGAAAAAAACTTAGCTAATTCAGCCTCTAATTTTCTCAGAGAATGATCTAAATGCTCCTTCCGCCATTTTAGACAACCGACTTAGAATAGGAAGATGGTTTTATTGACAAAGACCATCATAAATACAAAGGAAGCTGATGCAGTTATTGTCAGATAAATTTCAATAACCATAACTAAAGTTCAGCACACCTTTTCATTCAATTATTTTATTTTTTCTTTTATTTCCTACATTGTAAATTAATGCTAAAGTCATCCAGACTATGAAGGAACATGTAAGGAATCATGTAGTAAACCTAAAAGTGTTAAACAAACCAAAATATGTTTTAGATTTTAAATTCAAAGTAGACACACAACTGATGTCTCAAACACATTAAGAGGCAAGAAATGCAAGTCATGAACTCTTGACAAGGCACAGCTGTTAACTGAAAGCCATTCTAGGTGACTACCTCATAAAGCTGACTGAGAAAATGCCAAAAAAAGCTGGCATCTAAGCAAGAGGTGCCTACTGTGAAGAATGTAAAATATAAATCATATTCTGGTTTGTTTAACATTTTTTTGTTTATTAATTAATTACAAATGTGTTTCTTCATAGTTTGGATGATTTTAGTATTAATCTACAATGCAGACAATTTTTATACAATGAAAAACTAAGGTTTGTCCAAACTTTTGACTGGTACTGTAGGTACACAGGAATTTTGTACATGGAAAATCCAAGAGCATATTTGGTGGCAAATAAGAAACAAAATTCATGGGGTTCAATGTTTTCTTTAGAGATACATACTTTCTATGGATACTACATTTCATTAGCGACAAACCTAGAAAGTGATTAATCACTTAGCAATGCATATATGACCTTTTAATTTGAGTGGACGATTGGATGATTGTGCTTTTCAGAGAGCATTTTAGCAGTTATAGGAGAAAAATGCTGCTCTCTTCACAGTCCAGTAGAAGCACATGATAATAAGATGAAGAAGAAAAATCCATGAGGGCTAAAACTGTCACCTCACACTCATACACAACACACCCACCCCCAGTCTGTGTAAATGTGTGTGTGTGTGTGTGTGTGTGTGTGTGTGTGTATGTGTGTATGTGTGTGTGTGTGTGTGTGTGTGTGTGTGTGTGTGTGTGCATGTGCGTGTGAGAGTGAGAGTGAGAGTGAGAGTGAGAGAGAGAGAGAGAGAGATGCTGCCTGTGTTGTGCTGTAAATAGCAGGCTGTTGATTGTAACAAGAAATAACATATTATGTTAATTATAGACTAACACTAATTTTTAATAACCAGCTGTAGGGAATTTCATACACATTCCATCACAACACACAAAGAATGGAGGGCACAAAACATGTATTTTGTAACATTTATTTTAAATGTAGATAAACAGGTCCCCATCACAACATCATCTATGAATTGCAATAGTACAGATACTATTTGGACATATTTTTAAATAATTAGCCTGTTTTTACACCATAAACACAAAATTTCAAGTATTTTTCATTAATATTCATCGTTTTCTCCCTCTTGGTGGCTGTAATATTGAACTGTCCAGAAGAATACAAACACAGTGAAAGCTTGCCAGGCCACAGCAGGGTCAGTTAACAATACTGTTATAACTAAAACCCCCACCCAATATTTTTATAATATATTTCATTTTTTTCGGTTCAACTTCATTTTATTTGTTAATAAACACCCTTTCCTGCATGTCTGGCCTGAAACACATTCCAAAACAGTTGGAAGGTGGAGCATTTACCCCTTTATAATTTTGCCATTCCTTCTCACAACACTTAAAAGATGTTTTGGCACATAAGATATGAAGCAATAAAGTGTTTCAGGTGTTATTTATTTCTTCCTGCATTATGTTCAGTATGGGATTGTCTCTGTTAAGCATAGGTCAGGATGGCAGACTGGCCAGTCCAATATCCATACTCTCTTATGTAGCCTTGCCTTTGTAATATGTGCAGCATGTAGTTTAGCATTGTCTTGTTGAAAAATGCATCTTGTTGTTCTAAATTCACAGTGTACATTGCTGCATTAATGCTGCCATCACAGAAGTTTAAATGACCTTTGCCAAGGGCACTTACACAACTCCATATCATGACAGACCCTGGCTTTTGGACTTATTGCTGATAACAGTCTGGATGGTATTTTTTGTATTTCTTACATGTTTCATCTGACCATGGTACTTCTTTCCACAGTGTGATGGTCTACCCCAGAGGTGTATGACCCAGAGAAGTTGACTTCTGGACATGGTTAACATGAGGCTTCTTTTTTGTACAGTAAAGTGGTATTTTTGAATGCAACTCCATATTACAGTGCTTGACAGAGGTTTGCAAAAGTAATATCTTGCCCATGTGGTTATGTTATGGATGAATGGTGGTTCTTATTGCAGTGCCATCTGAAGAATACAGGATCACAGATGTTCAGCTTACAGTTTGTACAGTACACTTGCTCTTTATGTAGTGAAATTCCTCCAGATTCCTTAAATTGTTTAATGCTACTCTGCACTGTAGAGGGAGAAATATGCAAATCCCTTCCAAATCCCAATGAACATTTAAACATTAAAATATTTTTTTGGCAATAATATAATTCTGTAGTTAAACTTGCATGTGATAAATTATATTTATGATCTGTTTACATTCAGTTTGGACAGCAGTGAGTCAGTGTTTTTTTTTTTTCGACTGGTTTTGAAAGATCTGTAGTTTGGCTATAAGTTCAATTCAAGTCAGAATAAAGTTGGATTTTAGATGTTTTTCTGAACATCTCCCAAATCCAAAATGTCTTCCTAATCTAGATTCTGCTTGAGCTTCCTTATCAGTGAACTAGAAGTGAATTCTCTGTGATATAAAACTGAATTTTATGATGTCAGAATTAGCCAATAGTTAAAGATCATTCGCTCATCAGCAACCAAAATGTCTTTATACTCCAATACCAATGCCTGCTCTGAATAAATCAACTACTGACCTTTTCTCAGTGCAGCCAACTAAATCAGCACAAACAAATGTGACAATTTAGTTTGGATTTGCTTGCACAGGTCAGTGCACAGTGACCATTAAAGAAAAAAATCTAAATAAAAATATTCATTTCAAATATAGCTGCACTCTATTAAATTTGGTGAAACCAATGACCAAGTCTGAGACATGTGCAGGTACTATCAAGTCCAAGAAAAAAACATCTTGAACCCAGACTCTATAGGCCTGGTTAGCCAATATATTATACCAACATGGATCAACTGAAATTCCAATTACTTGAATTGAAATCTCATTACGCTGACGTCAATTACTATCTTATTACAAATATAGATTTATTATTCAGTAACTACAATGAAAACAATGAAGTCTGTTAAATTTATTTTTTTAATTAAATACCTGGATCCTTCAAATGTTTCTGTTAATTTAATGGGTTAAAATGACATTTTGATTAGTTCATATTTCAGCAACATTTGTTGTGATAATTTTCCACAATCAAGTGGCAGTAACATTAGCAATGTGTAATGCAGTGTCATAAACAGTGAGAAAGAAAGAGAATGAAAGTGAGAAAATGAGAAAGAGACACTCCTGAGTGCTGGCTATGGCACTCTGGCAGACGCAGCATGTTGTGCTGTGTTCTCTTTCATGGTTTTTAATTAACAACCTGGGAATATCCAAATTCCGGGGGAAAAGAATATGAATAAGTGAACAGTTCTGTGAGACAGCTGTTCGGTCATGCTTTGGATTGAAAGAGAAGAGAGAGGCAGGAAAAAAGCCTCATAAATACATCATGCTGACATCAATCAGCATATCTTTAGCTGAATGAAAGACAAAACAGTTTTGACACAATCAACCTTAAATTTGTTTAATATTCTCTAGATGATGTCCACTCATCTCTGGGGGAGCTTATCACATGTCACAGGCATGCACAGCAGCCGAGAGGGGGCTTAGGCATGGCCCTCGTTGCAGGTTTGTTGTGAGGATAATAGAGCTGACAGTTTTGGTGATGGTGTTGACAGCTTCCGTAATAGAGTTTATCCTTTCTGAGGCGGAGGTGAGAACAGCTGCAGCAAGTCATAAAACAACAACAAATAATGTGTGCACACCACAAACAACAAAGGGCTTTTATAGCACATTACAAAATGAAATGATGTCTTTCCTGATGATGCAGGATTGGACAGCTTTGCATGGATGTAAAAAAAAAAAATAAGTAAAAATGTAAAAAAAAAAAAAAGGCAGAGCTGAGTAATTGACCATCACTGGCAGTTTACAGTCGCAAGTGTAACCTCAGGTACAGAATATTACGCAGTGCAAGTTAAGTCAATTAGGAATTAAATATGCAATAACACTGCAAACTAAGGAAAAGTTGAAGGCTCAAGAAAAGGAGGCACATTTTATAACTGCATTCAGGTTCAGCCCCAGGCATTACGGTTTGGAGTAGATTGGATTCTTCTCCTGTTCACTCTTTATACGTGTTGACCAGTACCATGCTTGAGCAGACAGTGTTACTGAGGTGTTGGAGCCTGCGGTGGTGCGTTATCTACCCAGAACCTCTGGTGCCCTATTCCAGTATACAATACAATGCTCCATCACATATGCTACAATAGGAGGTCAATGGGGTCTACAATTTGTACCTTACTGAGGGCACAGTTGTTGCATGACAACTGACACATCACAAAGAACCAGAGGCTACTACGAATGGACTTTGCGCACATACAGAGGCTGCATGGCATTCCTCAAACACAAATCTAGAGCGTGTTCCTCTCAATGCCACACTTTTTCAAAGTACTTATTTCCACCTGTTATGAACATTCATGTTATGAACGAGGGCAATACACTGTCTGAGCTATACCCAGGACTGGGCGTCAATCCATTGCTGATGTTTACATTTTTTCATCTTATGTTGTTCATAATATGAGCTGGCTAACTTTGTTTCATAAGCTCATAATAGTATAAATACAGAAATAGTGTTGCATGATAATTATCCTTCAAAGAAGAATGGCATTCTACTTATGACTGATAGCACTAAGGTACAAGTTACATTGTGTAGAAGTATAAATGTCTATAAATGACTCTCTTCCACTTCCACCATTCATTTGCATTAGATCTACTTCAGACGCTCCACATCATGAGGATGAGTATGCCACTCCAGTCCAGAGTTTGGTGAAGTAAGAGAGATGAAAGACTCTGGGCTGAAGCCAGAGAAGGGCTTTAGACATGCCAAGAGCTCTCAACACCCCTGAATTGTAGATAAAAGCTACTTTGGAGGGACAAAATGAAATAAACAAAAATGATAAGCATAATAGTTTTGCATTAGTAGGTAATGTTACCTTAAATCCTTTAAACAGGAAATTCTCCACATCATTTCTGCAGTCTAGCAAAGTCAGTCTTAAGCACTCATGTAAATTTGATTTTGGCTTAAAGGGAGGTACTTTCATTATATTAACTGGGGTGAGTACAATCAATAAAACTCTGAACATACTCATTGTCCATCATATTAATTATCATCCAGTTCTGAATATTCAGCAGTTAATAACAACTTAAATAAAACAGGTTATACATTATGCATTGTAAAATAGATGTCAGACTGACTGGACTGCTGCCAATCTCATATTCTCTAATAGACTGTATATAGAAATAATTTTCATGTTTAGATGCCATTCTCCAATACTTTTGACCTTCTGGACCATCTGTTGTTATCCATAAATGGCCGACTTTTGGCCCACAAGCTCTATAGTGTTGTTTAAGTACTGCCTTCACATGACTCATGTACTATTGATGTTTGCGTAAATGTTACACCTTGTCTGAGTCTGGTGCCCACTCGCCTTAGCTCAGTGAAGTCTCACATTACAAAAATAGCTGTGAAATATGTCTCAACTCTGTAAGGACTTTTTTAACTTTCTTTTTTTTCATTTGCTAAATGGGAATTCCACAATTAAATCACTGAGATGTTTAATATTACATAAAGTTGGGACACTGTGCAAAATGAAAATGAAGCATAACATAAAACAAAAAATTACTTTCAGATTTCATCTAAGGTACGTTCAATATCATTAAAAAATTAATGAAATCCAGAGAAATCTCTGCATTCAAGGGACAAGGCAAAAAACTAAATTGGATTGCTGATGTTTGGGCCCTCAGACAGCAAAGCAGACAGGATTCTGTAGTGAAAAACACTGCATAGGCTCAGAAATACTACTGAAGACCACTGACTATGAACAGTTTTTGCTGCATTTTTAAAATGTCAAAACTCTACCATGCAAAGAAGAAACCACACATGCTACCACATGTGCTGCCTTCTCTGGTCCTACCTTCTTTGAAGATGAACTCAGCTGAAGTGGAAAAATGTTGCATTAATGCTAACTATTATATGCAGATTTATGAGCAATGTATGCTGCCATCCAGATGTTTTTTTAAAGAGAAGGCCTTTCTTATTTCAGCAAGACAATGCCAAACCATATTCTGCACATATTACAACATCATGACTTCATAGAAGAGTCTAGATGTTAAACTGACCTGCCTAGAGCCCAGACCTGTCATCTACTGAAAACATTTGGCACATTATGAAAATAGCACTTCAGTTTCAACATTTGATGTTGTCTTTGTACTATTTTCAATTAAATGTAGGGTTTAAATGTTTGTGCATCATCACATTGTTTTATTTACATTTTGCACACCATTCCAACTAATTTGAAGTTGGGGTTGTAAAAAGAGAACACTTTATTGATCTCAGGTGGGAAATTTACAATGGTGGTGACAGAACCAAAAGTCATGATGACTACAACAAAAAAAAATATTTTATTTACTATGCCAAACCACCAGTGAACTTACACATCATATTAGAACAATGAAAATATATGAAGAAAAAAGAACAGTTTTAAGACCATTGGTCTTTCTTTCCTTATAACATCCTACATATTCCCCTGCAGGAACTGCAGGCACTGCACAATTAATTCAATTTTAAAATCCTGAGTCAACTTAAAACTATGATGAAATAATGTCTCATACACCAGGAAATGTATTCATAACTATTTTATATAACTTTACACTATATTTCAAATAATAATTAATGTTGATTTTAAAGACAGTAAACTCTTCAGACATCAGGTTACTATCATCATCATGTGCCCTTCAGGGTTCCACCCCAGTGATATTGACATGTACTGAACCAGTCATCTATCATCTATTAAATCATCTATTACCTTTTTAACTTGATAGTGTACATAGGCATTTATAATCCATACGGCACAAAGAATAGGTTAAATTGTGTAAATAATCATGAAAAATCTTTTTCCTAGCTTTGACCCTATTCAAAGTGAGGTCTTAGATGCTCTCATAACTTAAAAGTAACTGCATGCAGCTGCCAAATTAATGAGAAAGCACAAATTGTCCTATGCTTGATGGTATACCACTGAAGTTATTACTCGCTATACAGATATAATGGCTCAAGCTACTGTAAACGGCTCATTAAAAGTGAAAAATAGTACAGATCTTTTGGACTGCAGCCTACATGCTAGCTCAGAATATCTGGAGATTTTATATAAAAGCATACATATTTGAACATATAATGTATACTGGCTCACTTTTGAATCATGATCAGACACGTATTATAAAAATATAGCACACTGGCCATTCATATTATTTACAAGGCACAGAATAGCAGCTAATCAAAAGAATTCAAATGTGAAAATGTGAGACTTACTTTAATTGGTGTAGCTAAGCTTCACATCTGACCCGTCTTTCATTAAAACAGTCTTTTCGCTCTGTGCTCTTCTTCCTCTTAGCCCAAAAAAGTGTGAGGATCGAAGCATTCCCTTGTGGGCCTTAAGGCTTTTCCTGTAACCATGCCTCAGTGGAATAGCAACCCATTTATAACTTTTTATTCCTTCATTTGTCTCTTGGCCTTAAAAAAACTTTTACAGCTATTTTACACATTTGTCAAAAATAAGTCTCAACAACAGGATCAGCATTGTTTTCTTAAGTATCAGCAAAATGTTGCAGAGCTATTACATTCTATTTCCACTATGATCGAGCAACACAGTTTTCCAGTTTCCAGCTTTTTTCAGTCAAATGTCAAAAGGAATGAAGATTTTCTTGGAATTAAAACAAGAGTTTGTTCCCCTTTACTGCAGTAACTGCCTCTACAATGTTGGAACATTGCTGTGGGGATTCTATCCCAAGAGCAATACAAGTTCAAGTATGCTTGGTGCTGATGTTCGATAATTAGTTCTGGATCACTTATTTCACTCCAGCTCATCCCAAAATTAGATGGGGCTCCATCACTCCAGTGACCACAACTCCAGTTCTTCCCAGCACAATGTTGGGTTACTTTATATCCCCCCTAGTCAACACTTTGGCATTGTGCATGGCGATCTGCACAATACTTTCCTGTGTACATTATACAAGCTGTATGTGAATTTGATCCAGAACTAAATATCATAAGTACAGGGTAAATGTGGTGTATTATGCCAGTTTTACAGCTATTTTAACAACTATAGCTTTTTGAAGATACTTAAGCTGGTGTTAGCATATGGCACCACATTATCAATCATATTTTTTTATTATTTAAGTATTTAAATATATGGATATCCAGTCTTCTCATGTTTAAGTGACATTAAACCCTGTGTAAGAAAGAAAATGCTCGCTATTGCTAGCTTGATGCTAGCATAAGACTGAGTTAATAATTCTAGTTGCTAGGCACTAACATACATAAGCACGATCGCAGCAGTGGTCATTTCCAGCATAAACAAAGGAGAAAACATTTTTTTTTCTATACTAAGGCTTGTCATTATTTGCTGTGACATTTTTAGATGATTCACTGGATGGACAGCACATTATTGCACATTCACCAGCATAAAATTAATGCAATTTACTTATTACTCAACATTATTACTGTACTTATAGTGTTTTACTGTTCTTGTCACATCTTTCCTTATGTGTGT
>BRDA01088998.1:0-16836 GCA_036984385.1 Crenuchus spilurus
TGTGTGTGTGTGTGTGTGTGTGTGTGTGTGTGTGTGTGTGTGTGTGTGTGTGTGTTTCACTGCACGAATGGGTTAAAAGCGGAGGTCAAATTCCGCTGTGTGAAAAATCACATTGGCTAAATTGGTTGATCTTAAACTTAAGTTGATATATTGTGATTTTTTGTATTTGTTTTAGAAAAATCATCAGCGGTGCTCTCTTACACAACTTGGAGTAAATTGATAGATTACAACACTGCTGTCTAGTGGGCAGGAATTTAAACACAATACAGCTAAACTATTCAATAAAAATCAATAGTTTGTGAGGATCAGTGCAGTATCACAAAGTATAATATCCTGATACTCGTATTTTTAACACTTGAATTTGGGGGGAAAAAATCATATTTTATAACTAAAGAAGGGTTCAGTGAATGCTCATATGAAACTGGTGGGTTCGGTGCCTCAAAAAAGGTTAAGAACCACTGGTCTAGAGTAAAAGGGGGACGGTAACATATAGGTGTGTCGTGGGTAAGACAACAGACATGTGTGCTACCAATGACAAGGGTTATTTTATTTTGTTGATGTTTTAACACAGACATTTACACACAAGTAGACACAAAGAAAGGAACATTATGGAACTAAACTACCTATCAGGTGTTGAGGAAATCAGCCGAGGACCCCAGATTGATAAGCAGAGAAGCTTTATTCAGGCAATCTCAGTTCAGTGAAAAAGGAGAAGCTCCCTCAATGGTGTTTGCACACCTCAATTAGACACATAAAAAGAAGAAGTGAGACAAATGAAATCTTAAGGGTGACCTTTAAGGGTACGTTGCCATACAAGGTGATCACATCTGTCATGTCTGGAAAAGAATATCAGTATTCGTAATCTTCCCCTTTCAGCAGTCAGGGCAGTTAGGTCAGTTCCTGATTGCTCCTCATATGTTCTGCAAACCTAGGGCTGCAGACCTGAGGTCACCTTAAGGACAGGGTACAACATGTACCTTGTACAGCACGTACCAAAAGAGTTCAACCCTTGTCAGACAGATTAGATAGGCTTTTATACTAAAACATGTTAATTAAAGATGACAGAATAATGAATTACTGATTGATATCTGAGAACAACAAATAATGTGAGAACAAAACAGATAATGGATTCACAGATATGTATGCTGATTCTTCACAGAGTACTGTACTACATGATTATATATGGTGTATATATGGAATTTCCCTCACTCCCTCCTTTTTTATCATTAAGAGATAAAACAATGGTATACAAAACACATTACATAAAAACATCAGTAGAACACCTTCTCTCAGAGAGAGATTTACAGTTCAAATCATCATAACATGTATGTGTGAAAGCTAAGAGCAAATTTTGTAAGTTAAGGAACCACTTTGATGTCGAGCAAGCCAAAGAAAAGACATGTGAAGGGAAAAAAATATCAGAAAAATCACAATGAATAGTGTTAGGGCTGGTTTATCCAATACCCAAGACTTGCACCACCACACAGTTTCACCCCAATCTCTAACTATTTCCCCTATATAAGCCCCAATTTGTTTTATGGCAGAGCTAACAAATGGAGTGCCGTTATCACTAGAGATTCGTCTAGGAATCCCGAAACGAGGAATAACATGTTGAAGTAGTGCTTTGACGACAACATCTGTGTCCTGCTTTCCAGAAGGAAAGACCTCAATCCACCCTGAAAAAAGGTAAATCATTACCAAGCAAAACTTTTTCCCTTCACTTGGTGTTAGTTCAATGAAATCCATTTGCAGATGTTCAAAAGGTCCGTCAGGCGTGCTGCCTGGGTGACCTTTTGACCTTTACCTATATTATAGTGGCACAAATGATGTATTTTTGACAAAAGGACTGTGAGTATGTTGAAAAACCCTTGGCAAACCAATGCTTGTCAATTTGAGCATTCATGGCTCCCTTACAAGCATGGTTTTACCATGAGCCAAAGCTGCAAAGTAAGGAAACATGTACTTTGGAAGGCATGGTCTGCCTTTATTGTCAGTCCACACTCCATGACGATTCGGCATCCCAGTGACTTCCAGGCAGCTCTTTCCTGTGGGGTTGCAGACTTTTGCATTTCAGACAGTGTGAGACATGATGTATTTGCAATTTGAGTAAGATTGTGAGCAGGAAGGGTAGAAGTCCGACCTGCAGCCGCCTTAGCGGCGCAGTCAGCACGGTCATTACCCTTAGACACTGGGTCTGTCTTACGAGTGTGTGCTTCACATTTACAGACTGCAATTTGAGATGGCAATTGAATAGCATCTAACAATTGAGACACAAGCAGATAGTGTGCAATTTTGGACCCTGAACTAGTGATGAAGCTCCTTGCACGCCAGATTGCTCCATAATCGTGTACTATTCTGAAGCCATACCTACTGTCAGTGTAAATAGTGACTGATTTACCTTCAGCGTATTTACATGCTTCAATGAGGGCTTCAAGTTCAGCTGCTTGTGCTGACCAATGGTCTGGCAGTTTTCCAGACACTACTGTCTCATGTTCTGTCACAACTGCAAAACCCACTCTACCTTCAGCTGTCCGGGGGCACTTTGATGCAGAACCGTCTACAAAGAGTACCAAATTAGGATTTGGTAGAGATTCATCCTTTAAGTCAGGCCTTGGGGTGCAAATGGTGTTAATAACTGCCACGCAGTCATGTGGTTCTCCATCGTCCTCTGTGGGAAGCAAAGAAGCAGGGTTAAGAATGTTACATCTTTTAACCACAACATTAGGCATTTCCAACAATAATGTGATATTTCAGCCAACGCTGAGTGGACAAATGTGAAGTTTTGTGTTCACTCAAAATCATGTGTACAGCATGTGGCACCAGGAGGGTCAAGTCAGAATAACCAATGATTTCGCGAGAAGCTGATAATGCCTTCTCTGATGCTGCAATTGATCTGAGGCACAAAGGTAGCCCTGCTGCTACCGTATCAAGTTTGGCAGAGAAATAAGCAACTGGGCGGAGTTTGTCACCGTGCTTTTGAAGTAGGACTGAGGTCATACACCCACTATTTTTCATCAACTGTCTGTGTGTAAGGTTTAGATGAATTTTGAAAACCCAAAGTGGGTGTGGTTTGCAGGGCTAACTTGAGCCCAGTGAAGGCTGCTTCAGCCTCCTCAGTCCACTCAATAGCCTTGTGAGCCCCACCTGAATTTGGGACAATCTGCCGTAATGGAGCCTCAAGTAGTGCATAATTTGCTATAAATGATCTACAATAGCTGCACATACCCATGGAACTCAGTAGCTGTTTCTTTGTCAAAGGCTTAGGAATCTTTTGAATGGCCTCCACCCTATCAGGAGACAGTGTTTTACCCTCTGCTGATATGTGATGGCCCAAAAATTTTACTTTTCTTTGCACAAATTACAATTTGGGTAAACTGGCTTTGTGGCTCTCCTCTGCCAGATGCTGCAACAACTTGATTGAATCAGCCTCACACTGCTCTTTATTAGGAGAGGCTAAGAGCAAATCATCAACATATTGCAAGAGAGTAGTACCTGGAGTTAATTGCAAAGACTCCAAACTGGCTTTCAAAGCCTGGTTGTAAATTGTGGGAGCATCCACAAACCCGTGTGCCATTCTAGTGAATGTGTAACCTTTCCCATCAAATGAAAAATCAAACCAGTATTGGCTGTCTGGGTCAATTGGCACAGAGAAGAAGGCATTCGCCAAATTTACGACAGTGAAATACCTCTGCTCTGCCCCAATTTGCCCCAGGATTGTGTGTGGGTTAGGCACATCAGGTGCTTTGGAGATTACAGCTGCGTTTACAGCCTGTAAGTCTTGCACAAACCGCCAATCAACAGAATTACCCTTTCTCACAGGAAAGATTGGTGTACATACAGGACTATCATTGCAAGGAACAATCACTCCAGCTTTGATCAGAGAGTTAAACACGGGCCTAATGCCTTCAACAGCTTCCGGTTTCAGAGGATATTGCGTTTGTCTTGGTCTGATTTGCACCAGCCAGGTGTCTTTAATCAAACCAACATCATGCTTCCCCCGTGCCCACAGCATGTCCGGCACATGCCGGAGCAGAGGGCTGATGTCTGATGGTGTTGCTACAGCCGCCATCTGAAAATCAGTCCCAAGCCCCACAGTAATCATGTGAATGTTTCGTGTCACCTCAACCTTAAAACTCAAAGGCCGCTCATACACTTTCAACATTGGGCTATATCTGACACAAGGATCAGGTGTGCTTATCCAATCAGAAACCTGGGGATCTGTGGCCTGTGTTGTCCAAGGGCCCAGATCCTTCCACTCAGATCTCAGTAGTTTTACCAATGAGACATGTGGCACTGAATTCATTATCTTAAACAACTGCATTTGATTACAGCCAGGTTGTTCTGAAAGTAAAACTGATGCTGCGCAGTGATCCTTGTCCCAAAATAGTCTATCTAACATCAAAGTCTCCTGTCCACAACTGGAAGCATGCCACAATTCTTCAAAGTGAATGTCTGACCCAGAACTCACACAAGCAGTGCAGTGCAGGCCCTCAGCAGGCATTACTTTCTGTTTCACAATGACATCACTTGCACACATACTGAGCAAACAGTGAGCTGTCTCTTTCACACATGCTGATTCATAACTGAAATTCCATTCAAAGGCATACAAAGCACTGACTTCACTCTTAAGCATTTGTGGGGTACATTCTTGGGTGGATTCGGTGACCAAAAGGCCCTGAGAGTCAGAGGTGAGTTGTAAATTTAGTAAAAAAAAAAGATCTCTCGCGAGGAGATTCACCGGGGAAACTGTAGACAATAAAAATTGGTGGGTCAGCTGGCGATTTTCTTCACTTTCACACAACAGTGGGACAGTGAAAAATTCGGTAGCTGGATGGCCCGTGGCCCCCACAGTACGAACAGATTTGTCTGACAGTCGTGGTTTGGTTCTAAACTCTGCTGCTCTGATTACAGAGTGTGTGGCCCCAGAATCCACCAAAAACAGAATTCTTGCATTACTGACTGATAAAGGAAAAAATGGCATTTATGAGAATGGATAACTACAGTATTGTAAATACATTGGTGCACCTGTGTGTACCTGTACTACATTTGATTTAATGTGTGTGTCTGACTCTGTGCATATGTTGGTGTGTGTGTTCACATCTCTACTCATCTCATTCTCAGTGGTTAGGCCCTGCCCCTCCCTCGCCCGTCAGGCCTCCAGCTCTGTCTGGACAGTTTCTGATAAAGTGTCCCTTTTTTCCACAGCGGTAGCACTCATCAGGACCCACGTTGCAAGTCTTCTTTCTCTGTCCTCTGATGCCACGCCCTCTTCCTTCATATCTCTGTGGTCTGTCTCTATGATATCTGACCTCTGTTGGACCATGGTGAGGATGGCCCCTTGCTGCTTCTTCGTGTTCTGCACCATGGAAAACAAGGCTTTGTCTTTCTTGTTTTCTTTCACCTCAGTTATCTTGCATAGTGCTGCCTTGAGCTGCTTCTCCACATGGACTGCATATTGTTCAATTTTTGTGATGTTTTCAGACTCCCATCCCACACACAGCTTCTTCAGGCCATCCGCTATTTCTGGCTTCAGGCCATTGAGGTAACTGTTTCTCAAATGGGACTCCCACGGACCAACCACACCTCCTTGAGCAGACAATGCTTGTGGCTTATCCAAGCCACTATGATCTGTGTGCACCTCCATCAGTCGAGACAGGTATCTGCTTGCTGTGTACACATGGAAACTTTCGTCATATCAAGATGGACTGGGAAGGCGTCTTTGCATTTCTGCACCAGTGTTGTAATGAAAGCAGTGTACACAGCGTTGTCGGCATGGTTCCATTCCAGTTTCACCAGTCTTTTGTCCTCCTCTGGCCAGTCCTTAGAGACTCTGTGTCAGTCAGACCCCAGCTTAGTCATCAGCAGGCGTCGCAGCTCATGTAGGGTGGGCCTGAACTTCTGACAGAAGGTTGTGAGAGCTTCACCGAGTTTCACCCCACCTACTGCTCTTGGCGAAGGCAGATGAGCTATGGCCTCTCTCATATTCTCTGTGGTCCATGGGCGGTGCACTAAGATGGCACCCTTAGCACCTGCAACTTCAAGCATGGGAGCATTGAGAACCTGCGATGGGTGTGGCAGGGAATATGGTGTAGTTTCTTCTGTAGTAACCGTGACAACAGCAGAAGTGGAGATGGGTTGCAATGGGAAATGGAAGGGTGGTTCTTGCATGTGACCAGGAGGAGCTGATGGGCGTCCTTCTGAGGTGTGGGAGGCACGACTGCCATGGGTGCTTGCTCATGGGTTGGCGGATAGGGCTGATAACTGGGAGGTGGCTGTGGAAACGACATGGTTGGTGTCGGCATCCTCACTGGGTGGAGACTTTGACAGAGAGGTGGTACTGGAAGGGGCGATGGCATTGTTTTGGGGTGATAGCATTGTTCATGCGCAGTCGGATTCCCCATGGACGCTTGCTGTGTCAGCTGGCCTGTGTGACTTCTGGTGACTATCAGTCCCCGTGTGCTTGGTGGTTTTGCCCTTTTTGCTGTCTTTATTCTGGGTTTCGGCCTTGGCCGCTCTCCAAACTCCTCTACAGCCTCCGCAGCAGCTTCCTGTTCATCTGGAGAATCTGTTTCCTCTTCTTCATCTTGCACATCTGCATAGGCTGCTGAGACGCTTGGACCATCACCTTGGGCTGGCTGGACGGCTCTCTGTTGACGGGGCCTTGGAGGGGCAGAGTCCAGTTCTGGTTCAACCTGAGTTTTAACACACTGAGAAGAAGATATGAGAACTGTCCCCCCCACCCCAACATGTACATTTTCTTTTTTTTTTTTTTTTTTTTTTTTTTTTTTCCTATCTCTAATTTGTGCTTCATCCAGCCACTGGCTATAACTCTTCCAGTCGGCATTGAATGAGGTCTTAGTCTTTTCCCTGTCTTACAACTTTCCTTTAAGCATAACTAATTGATTCAGACTTAAACTCCCCCCTCAGGAAAACCCCATCTCATCCACCCATACTGACATCTGAGAAAAAATGTCTGTCCCATATTTAAGTTTCATGTCAGTGCATAGAGCTGAGGTCCACCTGTCTGCTCCCTTTTCCTTGCAATTTTACTGCCCATGTTTTATAAGTGTTTGTGTGTTAGAAAATTATCTTTTCTAATTTTTTACATAAATTGTGATTCAACAAAACACTATTGTGAACATAGAAAATTTCAGATTTTAATAAATCTGTCAGTGAGTATGTGGATAAGTATGCAAAAAATTTTTGTTTTTAATTTATTTAATTTTACATACTAACTGCTGCCCCACTCAGCAAAATCTCCCTATCTCCCCCATTTTGAAAATATTAAAAACAAGGAAAGAAGAGAGAGGAAAAAGGGACAGAAGAGTAAGGAGAAGGAAGAACAGAAGAGTGAATATGAAGAGATCAGAGAAAAGAATAGGTTTATTGAGTCTTCTCCATAAAGCTGAGAGCCTGCGACGGTGGAAGAAGGCACCTGCCCCACGTCCAGACATTGACCCTGCCGGAACGAGGCGCCGGTGCCTGCCTCCAGCGCACGGGGTGTCCTCAACTTTTCCCTCTGTATTCCTTCTTCCTAGGCATTCATTTGTCACAGTATTGTCTGAACTCTTACTCCATTTAAAACATTTGCTCGACCTCTCCAATCACAGAGCTCATTTCATAGACCAGCCAGCCAATGTGCTTCAGTCTTCCCTAGCCCAATAAACTATCCTTCAACAAATGTCATTAGGTCTTTCACCTATTAAAACAATACTATTGCTATTTATTGGCTCTCAAAGACTCTGTGCACCTTACCGTAATTCTCAAGCCCGTCGGCATTGAGTGTGTTATCGGTAAGTCTCAAGCCCGTCGGCATTGAGTGTGTTATTTTGTTCCAGAAATAACAAAGAATTTTCTAAGCCGTCGCAAAGACCTGGCGTCCAACGCCCCTGGGCCCTGCAAGCCCCTAGGAATATCCCAATATTCCACTGGCCTGCTACCTGATTGGAGAACGGGTGCGGCAACAAATATAATTGTTTCAAAAATAATGCTAAATTTATAGAAGAGAAAACCAATATCTGTGCACAAATGAATTGACACCAAAGGAGGAAATACGGGTATTTACCTTAGGTTCGATCTGCAGCGGACTGAGGTCCCTCTGGGAGAAGAGACAGCGCCTCTTCTTCCTCAAGGGCACGGCAATTCACACCGCCCGAGTGTAAGAGAGATGTGGCCAATTTTGGGGACCCCACCGTGATGTCTCGCTTCTTCCCCAGATGGAATACCCAAGACTCGTGCGATCCTAGTTTGTTGACGCCAAATTGTTGAGGAAATCAGCCGAGGACCCCAGATTGATAAGCAGAGAAGCTTTATTCAGGCAATCTCAGTTCAGTGAAATAAGGAGAAGCTCCCTCAATGGTGTTTGCACACCTCAATTATACACATAAAAAGAAGAAGTGAGACAAATGAAATCCTAAGGGACTTAAGGGTGACCTTTAAGGGTACTTTGCCATACAAGGTGATCACATCTGTCATGTCTGGAAAAGAACATCAGTATTAGTAATCTTCCCCTTTCAGCAGTCAGGGCAGTTAGGTCAGTTCCTGATTGCTCCTCATATGTTCTGCAAACCTAGGGCTGCAGACCTGAGGTCACCTTAAGGACAGGGTACAACATGTACCTTGTACAGCACGTACCAAAAGAGTTCAACCTTTGTCAGACAGATTAGATAGGCTTTATACTAAAACATGTTCATTAAAGATGACAGAATAATGAATTACTGATTGATATCTGAGAACAACAAATAATGTGAGAACAAAACATCATGGATTCACAGATAGTTATGTATGCTGATTCTTCACAGAGTACTGTACTACATGATTATATATGGTGTATATATGGAATTTCCCTCACACTGGAAAACTAACCTAACCAAAATACAGAGGCAGCACCTAGTGTCTTAACAAATACTTCCTACATGGTGTAGCGTAAGGGATCCCATTCTATCTACCCAGAGTAGCACCCATAAAGGTGAAGCCAGAACATATAACACTAGGATGACCAGACGTCCTCTTTCTGAGACTTGTCAAAAAATGTCCGGGCGAAATTTCACAAACGTCTGGGATTTTGTTTTACTTGCATCAAATTTCCTGAAGCGTTTCGTTCACAAACTAGTCTCCCCCTACCCCTATTTTGTTCGGTTTGCTTGAGTGAGATGTTACACTATATTAAATGGAGGCTGGTGAGCACTAGGACCAGAGGTGGGTAGTAACGAGTTACATTTACTCCGTTACACTTACTTAAGTAAGTTTTTAAAAAAATATACTTCTATGAGTAGTTTTATATCACTATACTTTTTACTTTTCCTCGAGTAGATTTGTAAAGAAAAAACTGTACTCTTACTCCGCTACATTAGGCTACAATGAGCTCGTTACTTTTCTTTTGACCTCTTATGTATTCTATGCGTCATTATTTTTATCCCCCTCGCGTTTTATTTTAACAGAGAGACTGACTTCCAAAGGCTCTACCGTGTGGCTATGTTTCACCAATCAAATGTAGTCGTGCAGTCTCGTCACGTGACTATACTCAATCTCAGCGGCGGGACGGGTTAGCTTTACAATTTACAGTCGTAGCAAACGGAAGAAAAATGTCAGAATCAGCGGTCGGCAATGCAGACGAGGAGGAACACCATTGGCCTCATATTGAAAGCATGTTTACTTTACAAAAAGCGCGAAACAGCAGCTACATTATGCAGGTATGGATCTACTCCACACCTTTTCTCACACCAAGAAGCTGTCAAAGTCAACACAGGTCTTCCTGCATCTGCAGCCTGTGAGAGACTTTTCAGTCATGCAGGACTCCTCTTCTCTGCTAAACGATCACAGCTTCACTGCAAGAACCAACTACTGTTGAAGCTTAATAGTGACATCACTGAGTGATTCTTTGGTGAAAGTTTGTTTCTGCTTGTTTTGTCTCTCTCTCTCACACACACACACACACACACACACACAGTTTATGAGAGTTTATGGGCTGCATTGTTTTAGTTCTGCCTGCAGAGCCCAGTGAAAAATTTGTGTTCTTAATTATTTATTTATTATTATTATATAAATTTATTTTTTATTGAAGTACTTTAATTTACCAGGATTATTTTTAATTTAAGCTATTTTGTAATTAATTTATTAATTTAAATTTATTTTATTGATTGGATGAACTCTGATTTGCCTAAAGATGTATTTTTGTCTGTCTGATTGAATGCTTGTGTTAACAAATAAATCAGACGGTACTCAACAGTTACTCAGTACTTGAGTAGTTTTTTCACCAAGCACATTTTTACTCTTACTCAAGTAATTATTTGGATGACTACTTTTTTCTTTTACTTGAGTCATATTATTATGAAGTAACAGTACTTTTACTTGAGTACAATTTTTGGCTACTCTACCCACCTCTGACTAGGACCCAGCAGAAATGCAAGCCACTCAATCTGAAATGTTTCCCTTTAGACCACCCACAAGCTGTCAGATTGGCTCTCCCATTTCTTGCTAAGATGTGATTGGCTGTCGCCGTTTAATAGTTATTAGTATATTATTAATAGTAAATAGTAATTATTAATAAAATATAAATCATAATTTGTCAATATTTCTTAATAATTAATAACAATAATAAAATGTATGTTCAAGAACCAAAAAAAGACACGCAGACACGAGGAGACCATGGAAACTCCACTCAGATGGGGACTCAAACCCAAGACCTCAGAGCTGAGAGGCAAATGGGCTAACAACTAAGCCACTGTGCTGCCACAAATTGTGCCTTTATACTTTGTGTACAATTATGCTCCATTGTTTATGGAAGTAGCATTTGGGAGTTTTAGTGTGAAAGGCACTTCCAAATCTGATTTGAGCGGTCAGAGCGTCCGGACTGAGACGGAGCTGATTGTAATCTGATTGTAACTGTAATTCAAACCATCTCTAAATGTGGTTTGGATCAGATCTGCCAAAATTGTATTTCATGTGTTTTTTTTTGACTGTCCAAATGAATTGAACTGTATGATGTGATTTAAGGTTAAGTGGGTTGAGAGACATTTTGGTGATTGTATTTTGACAAATTACTCGACTCTAGGTGACTATTGAGGCTGTTTTTTTGTGTGTGTGGGGGGTGAATGAATATGTTGAACTGAACTTTGATTAACATACAAAACATTATTTTGAAAAAGAAATGTGAATGTAGAAATGTGCTAACAGTATCAGTTCACAGATGCGGGTCTCGCTGAAAAGATTTAGGTGTAAAATGAGAGTTTAACAGGAAATCAACATGGATGTTCCATGACCTAGTCTTAATAGGTGGTGCAGATGAAGTAGAGTTTCTGGTTTTCAGGCAGACTGACCCACTGCTGTGTCTCTCCAGACTGTACTGCTCCACATCTCTCTACAGAGCAGTCTTCTTCCCATGTCCCGTTACCTGGAGCCCAATTCTGGTAGCAAAGAGACCCTCCACTCACCCAGTACCAGAAACCGAGAACGCATGTGTGACGCAGACCAAGCCACACATGTTCAGTCCAGGCATTCTTTACCAAATTGTTCACCTCGAGCTGGACCTTATCTGACTGAACTGAGACCAGATCCACATACTTATCTCTGCAGTAACTCAGAGCGTCTGCCCAGGTCAGATTCTGCTCAATCAAGACCAGAAAATCTGGAGGAAAAAAAATCAGTGGATAATTTAGTCCTCTGTACTAACACATCATTTTCAATCAGATTTTACACACTTCCTTGTCTATGCATTATTTTGCACTGAACCAGTGTGGAACAATATTATCATATTTCAGCGAAATTGTCAGCCTTAATGAACAGCTGGACTTTTCTATCTGAAAAAAATTGTATCTGATCATCATAAGGTTTCATGACTGTCCACACACAGCATCTAAACATCAAATAAATGTGACAAATTTTCAGTAAATTGAAAGTTTTGAGTGTTTTATTTAACTTCCAATGACCAGTCATTAGAAATGAATGGATGAAACAGTAAGTGTGTAAAACTGGGTTCAGATACATGTCCAGTCATCAGACAGTTCCTACCAAACACACTCTCACTTAAACATACATACACACAAACTCCTAAAAATGTAAATGGTTCAAAACATGTTCGTGTTAAATTTTGACGCAAAGTATTCTGTAATACTAATTGGTATCATTCTAATAAAAGTGTTTTGTTGGTGTAACAGGCCCAGCACTTGTGGCTTCCACCTTCATATACTGTGATCGCCTCCTATAGACCATGCCAAAATACCTTGGTCATTTAGCATGCCTGTCAGATGTCTTTTTTCCTGCAACAGTAGGCAGTTAATGGCCGTATTAAGTGTAAACAGGCAACCAAGTTCTGTTCAGAGAGTCTGGTATGTGAGTGTAAATCTACTAACAAATATAACTGAAGAGATAAACTAATGAATTAATTTGAGTAATTGCTTTAAGGAGACTGAATAAGTGAAATGTGACTCACTATAGCAGATGAAAGGGTGTTTACTGTCACAGTTCTCAGAATACCAATAACCCTTTTGATCCACTGCAGTACAATTCTCACTGCTGTCTGGTTCACCAAAGTCCCAGTTACTAAATGAGGAGATACTCTGATCAGACCATTTCCAGGAGTTGTTGTACAGACCAATCCAAACAGCATACACATTATTGATGGATATTGTCAAATTGTTGATCTCATTGTTCTCGACCTGATTTCTTACACTAACCAGGTCTGTATACATTTGCCTGCAATAGTTCTGAGCTTCATTCCAGGTCTTTTTTTCATCGATCAGTACGTATCTTTGCTGGTTTTCCTTTTCTGAAAGACATTTCATACACAGTGTAAAAGATACAATCAATAGCATCCAGTCACACTGTAGGATTGTCCCCTGTCATGAAGGGTTTTTTTTTTTCATTATATCTTAGTTCTTACCATCATAACATACAGAAGGATATTTCTGCAAGCAGTCATCATCTAACCATTTTCCATAGTGAGCATACATCGCAACACAGTACTCTTTTTTATCTGCATTGTTTGGTTCTATTTGGTTCCAGTTTGTGTACACGATTTCCTCACTGTTGACATTTCCATCTTGCAGGGACCACTGCCATGTCCCAACATCTGTTTTGTGTAGGCCAATCCAAGCAGAGCTGGTTGTGTTTAGAATGGCTTGCAGCTTCACTATCTCTTCCATGTATGTGATGGAGGCCAGATCAGAGTAGTTCTGTCTGCAGTAACTCTGAGCTTCAGTCCAGTTCATACTGTCCGTCACCAAGTAATACTGACGAGGAACATATTCAGATATGACCGCTGTGAAGAGCATGAGAACTTAGTCTTATTATTAGTTGATGTTACACTTCAGTAACAGCATATACACTTGGATTTAAGTAAAAAAAATATTCATATCAACATACTATTCCACTTATCTCAGATGTAGTGTAGAACTATATTAAATGGAGGTGGGCGAGCACTAGGACCCAGCGGAAATCCAAACCTGTTCCCTTTTAGGCCGACCACAAGCTCACCAATTGACTCTGCCATTTCTTGCTGACGTGTGATTGGCCGTCGCCGCTGTGACTCCCTCAAATAGGGTCTGGACTTTCACTTCTAAGTTGTTAATATATTGAGTGTTTGTTCTGCCCGAGTCAGCTAGATGTATTTTAATATCAGAGGCTTCATATTAAAATTCATTAACATTAACATTTGAGTGTGTGTCTGTGTGCGTGTGTCTACCAGTCTGTGATAAGCCATCCATTTACATGTACTATTGTCTAAATAATTCAGAATTTCTGCTTATGTTTACTCAAAAATGAGGTATAATTATGTGTAAATGAGGTCTATTGACAATACATTCCAAACATAAGTGTAATATTGGTGATAATGAGCTGGAGTTAAGTTGACTGAAAAGGTGAAACACATAACTGAGTGATAATTTTATGCTACATGCTTTTAACAAATTCATCCATCCATCCATTATCACACCCACTTAATCCTTATCAGGGTCGTGGTTAGTCCCCTACCCCTTTACCGGGCGCAGGGCAGGGCATTACACTATTCAACTAAGCCCAGGACAGGGCGCCAATCCATCGCTGGGTGCACACAGACATACACACAAACGTACAGACAATTTAGAGTACCCAATCCACCTGACCTTCATGTTTTTGGACTGTGGGAGGAAACCGGAGACCCCAGAAGAAACCCATGCAGACACGGGGAGAACATGGAAACTCCGCTCAGATGAGGATTCGAACCCAAGATCTCAGCACTGAGAGGCGAACATGCTAACCACTAAGCCCTGCTTTTAACAATTTATTAATATTTAATATGTACTAATGTATATTTTATTAATGATTAATATTAATTTAATTTTATTATTCACAATAACATTTAATTAGTATATTATTAATATTAATAGTCATTATTAATTAAATATAAATAATTTGTCAATATTTATTAATAATAACATTAATAAAATTTATGTTCAAGCACCAAAAAAAAAAAAAAGGGACGAAAAGGGACACGTGGTGCCCATGATCCATATATGCGGAGCACCGGTCCTGCATTATATACCCTCCCCATTACTAAATGTAACTTTTACTAACAGAAAGTCAGTAACTGTAAACAGTGCGGATTAGTTTGTTTAGTTTACTTACTGTAACCTCAACATTTACTGACTTTTTCTGTTTTTATTCTTTAATATTAAATATTCATTACATCTCACATATTGAATTACAGAACAAGTGTTTGTGATGCTGTTGATGACTCACATAGTCAGTCATAGTGAGCATCGCAGCTCTACTCAACAGTTTAGTTGGAAATAAATTGGTTTGTTGTTGGTTTCTGTACTTTTTGTTAAGATGTCTGTATAAACTGATAATAATCACTTATATAAGAAACTTTGCATTGAGCCTAAAATATTGTCATTCTGAACATTTTACCACATTGTTAATTCCAGCAGCAGATTAAAGAGTTAGATTTTTTAGAAGTTGAACATTTTGGTACCACCCTATCGCTGCTGTTGTATTTTGGCTTTAACTTTTACTCTTTAACAGTTATTAATAGATCAATTAAAAGTGTTTCAAGTACCTGAAGTAACAGTACTGATGATTAAATCTGCATATGAAACAGTGAGGAAGCTTCATCTCAGGTGAGTGGAAAATGTGTAAAAATGATTTTGAAGTGAACCAAAATGAAAATAAGAATAAAAATAAAGTATATAATACACACACACACACACACTGACCTGAGACAAGGTAGATGACAGATATCCATTTCTGATCCATTTCTGAAGAGTCAATTAGTTTAAATATTAATATAACATTTCAAATAGATGGCCATCATTCACATGACTGCAGTAATATTTACATGCACATTATCATAAATGGTGGCATCACATTAAAAAACTATTTTAGGAGTACCTTAAAGCCGATGTAATTTCAGTGAAGATCCCACTTTTGTTGTTGTTTTTCTGCACTGCTCTCCCCATCAGCTTAAGTCTCTGTTTGTATCTAATTGTTATATCCTTGCCCAGTTAACCCCTCCCCTCCTCTCTGCCATGCGTAGTTCCTATATGTGACTATCAGAATGTGACAGCCCATAACACAGATGACACGTCTGTCAACACATTTCTTATTATCAGATGATTTACATTGCAAAAAGGTAACAGTTTAAAAATGAAAGCAAAATGAGCATCAACAGATGAGCTACTGTCTCTTGCTGTACATCAACAAGAACAAACAGAAAGGTAATGTCAGTGGTGATCAGTAGAAATCTTCCAATAGATGGCAGCAGAGAGCTCTCTCAAACATCTGCATACAAATTCAGTGGTGGACTCTAAAAAATAAAATAAATAAAATATTTAAAGTTTTACAATTATTATTATTTTTTTAATGTTCCCACTGGAGGGGCACTTCTCAATTAGATGGGCACCTACCCAGGTACTTCATTGTATACAATTGTAGGAGAATCCCATACAGCACTGCATCACATCTTCTCTGCTGAAAAGGCCTCACTTTGGGACACTGTCTGTAGGGGTGCAATAGAAGACACTTAACATTTCCTTTTTTATTGGAAAGGCAACCAAATAAGGGGATTCAGCCCAAATGAGGCACCCACGCAAAATGTGTAGTTTATGTATGCAGATATCCGGCCCTGTACATACATGTACAACTAGCAGTGAAATGCTTTGATGACCGTAGAGCAGTGAAACAGTATAATAAGAGATTACATTAAGAGTCCTGTTCCCAAACCAGGCTGTGTTGTTCGCCTGAGGATGCTCTCTATGGTGCAGCTGTAGAAGTTCTACAGTAACTTGGAGAGCAGCTATGTACATACTGTATGATACTGCAGGTGTATACAGAGCTGCTTGTGTGGTCTGTACAAGGAAATACAGTAACATTCCAGTTTGCAGATCTTTTGCATGTGTTTGAACTGCAGTTGGTTCCTGGTTTGAGTGACATGTTTTGTTGAAAAAGCTGTGGGAAAAGCCCTGCCTCTGCCCGTTTTCTGTGTAACATCAGCCAAAAGTTACAAACTAATTATATCTTTTTAATTCAGATTTTATAAGATATAGCAAACTGTTTCATATTTCTCTGAGGCTTTTTAAATTGTGTATATCAATCTCCCCTCATCCAAAATAAGAGCCTGGGCTTGTATGACTCAAATGACTGCACAAGAGTGCTGGCTGATGGCTGCCAAGTGGACAGACTTGCCGAGAAAGATTTTGAGGGTACAAACTGAAGGTGTTGAAGCGACTGCCCATTGATTTCTATTGTAGAGTTGGAGTAAGTTCACATATACAAACCGAATTCCAAAAAAGTTGGGACACTAAACAAATTGTGAATAAAAACTGAATGCAATGATGTGGAGATGGCAAATGTCAATATTTT
>BRDA01088999.1:5435-15594 GCA_036984385.1 Crenuchus spilurus
GCTTAAAAGACATTAGCCCACAATCACGGTGCTAATGCAGTGCATCCGAAAAGCAGTGGTCACAACACAATGTTCAATCACACTGTCTGAAAACCTGTCTGAGTGCTTCTTGTCTCCTGCAGCACGTTATTGTTAAGTCTTTTCCCTCCTCATCACATTTCTGCAGTGATGAAGATTGTCAGGGAGTGATAATTTGTCTGGCTATGCCTTCAAGCACAAACCTGTTAGCTGAGGTGTGCAGCAAACACATCTGCTAAGGTGATGCTGATGAAATGAAATACAGACAGAGTAAAGCAGAGATGGGCTGTGTGGACAGTGCAGAGAGAGAAGATATGGAGGCAGAGAGAGTGGGAGAGAGAATGTACTGTAATGCAGTAAAACAGATCATATGTTACAGGTGATACAGAAAGAAAGAAAAATGGAGAGAGAGAGAGAGAGAGAGAGAGAGAGAGAGAGAGAGAGCGCAAATGTGCTGAAGATTACTGAATATACAGAGAACTCCTATGCTAATCTTTCATCCTCCATCTGTCTTCATCTGTTGGGTTAACTATAAAGCAAATTTGAGAACCATTCAGCACTAAGATTGTACAA
The DNA here is from genome assembly GCA_036984385.1 of Crenuchus spilurus. Lineage (NCBI taxonomy): Eukaryota > Metazoa > Chordata > Actinopteri > Characiformes > Crenuchidae > Crenuchus > Crenuchus spilurus. Next base: position 6,027 of record BRDA01088999.1, read on the forward strand.
AGAAAATATCTAGGAAAGGACAGTCACCATGAGTGCCACACTCTAAAAGTTAATGGATACCCAGAATCCTTAGAGAGACTCCAGTAACCCTTTTATTAAAGTGCTATTCTGTATGAAACCCAGAACTGAAGAATGGTGTTTGGAACCCAGTGATGTATTTAGAGATGGACGAGCTTTTAGACTAACACAGTCCCTCCAGTAAGGTTTTTTTTTATGGAAAGGCTTCTTGAAGCACCTACTATCTAAAAAGGAGACATTTGCTCAGCCACAATACAACTATACAAGTGTAAAAACAGAAGATTTACAGTTATAAGAAGAAGCATGTAAAAATGCAGAGATTTCTGCACTGACTGTTAATAAAATGTCACAGTTATAGACAATCTACCTAAACTAAAAACACAAAAACAGACACACTGTTTATTGAGCACACTGTGTAAACAACCACAGTGTAGGCTAGAAGAGTAAGTGAATTTAAAAACCAGTACTTCCCCCTTTAATAGCAGCAGCATCCACCAAACATTTCCTGTGTCTGCAAAATAAGATTTGCACAATGTTGAGCAGGAATTGTGAACTATTCCTCTTTGGAAATGTGTTTCTGTTCTTCTGGGATGCCTTATATGCCTAGCACTCTTTAGATTATCTTTACAGATCTTCTGTTTCAACCATTCTTTAGGCTTTTACTGATGTGATTTATTTTGTTGCATCACCTAAAGTCATGATCTGCTGCCCTTACATTCCCCTGTAAAGTGTTGTGATGCACCTTTGTGTCCAGGCCCTGATGCAGCAAAGCATCCCCAAACGCTCCTCCTCCATTTTTATTGCTAGGATGACGTTTTGGTGTTAGTGTGCACTCTTTTTTTTCTTCCACAAATAGTATAGAGCATTTGTCCATATACCGTAGCATGTTTCCAGGACATTGTGGTACATCCAGGTGGAGTGATCTTACCCGCCCATAGAGAGAGAAAGTAGTGACATTCCTGAATTTTCTCAGTTGATTGGTGTACACTCAGGTCCTTTAGAAATGCTCCTGTAGCCTTTTCCAGCTTCTTGCATCTCTATAACGTTTGCATTAAAGTATGATTCACCGTAATTCGTAAACATTTTAATAGCCTAAATTTTTGAGCCTTTAATTTACTTTTTACAGAGGTTCAATTCTATGTTCTGGCCTAAACTGTGATGTGCACAATTATATTTACTTTTTCTTGCAGCTGTACACTAAAGTCTCATTTATGTTTCCATCTGTCCTCAGGTGAAAGCACTGAGAGTTTATTTTTGACAGCCCTGAAGCCAGTTCTGAGCTCACCATCAGAGAGTGTGATAATTGTGCTGTAGTGGGAGATGAAGTGGGTACAGTATAGTGCCATTGTTTCCTTTGACACATTCCATTGCCATAGTACTGAAAATTGCTGCCATTTGACCCGACTCTTTAACGTTGTGCCTGGAGAATTTCCTTCTTCATTTTTCTCCATGTCAGCCAATTTGGATCCTTGACAGTTCAAAGAAGGCCTGTTCTGTGTCATTTACTATATACTTGTCTTTGAAGTGCTAATCTGATCCTTTGCTATGACAGTTTCTTTGTGCAGTGTTTGCATTTGCAGGGAGCATAATGATCTTAACATATCTAAATATGCCAGCTATGAGGTCACTTGTGAAATTATTTACAACTAAAAATAACATTTGAAGCTAAATACAACTTAAAAGGTTTTTCAGTTTAGACATATTTACTAGGGCATCTCAAAAATATTGAATATTGAGAAGAAGATAAACTGCCCTATTTTATATTCATTACATGTAAAGTGACATTTCCAGCCTTTTTTGTTTTACTGCTGATCAGCATAGCTCAGTGCTCATGAAAATCAGAAATTCAGAAGCTTAAATTATTAACACTTTGAGTTTGAGTAAAATACCAAACAGTATCAACATATGTCACTTTATGTGTAATCAATATATAATATATGATAGTTTACCTTTCTGAATTAAATTATGAATGAAAATGAGTCAGATATAATTTTTTGGACATGCACTAATAGTGTTTGCTCCATCATCACCTCCAGTGACAAACCCGTGTAATGTAAACTGGTTCCTTAAGACAAAACAATGATCACTATGCCATTATCAGTGAGAAAAATCTGGAGTAAAGACATGTGAAATATGTTAACCCTCTAGAGTCGGCTCTCCCACCAGTGACATAGTAACAAAATTCTGCAAAAACACTCTATGAAACAAAACTAAACAAACCCCGGAAACCTTAAAGGGTCTACTTTTCAAATATATCAAGTGAGGAAAATAAGTATTTGAACACCCTGCACTCCCACTTAGAAATCATGGAGGGGTCTGAAATTTTCATCTTAGGTGCATGTCCACTGTGAGAGACATAATCTAAAAGAAAAAATCCGGAAATCACAATGTATGATTTTTTAATAATTTATTTGTGTTACTGCTGCAAATAAGTATTTGAACACCTGCCAACATTCAATCAACAAACATCAGCAAACATTCTGGCCCTCAAAGACCTGTTAGTCCATCTCTAAAAAGTCCACCTCCACTCCACTTATTATTCTAAATTAGAAACACCTATTTGAGGTCGATAGCTGCATAAAGACACCTGCCAACCCCCACAATCAGTAAGACTCCCAACTCCTAACATTGCTAAGACCAAAGAGCTGTCCAAAGACACCAGAGACAAGATTGTAAACCTTCTCATGGCTGAAAAGGGCTATCGGGCAATCCAAGCAGCTTGGTGGAAAAAGATCAACTGTTGGAGCAATTATTAATAAATGGAAGAAGATAAACATGACTGTCAGTCTCCCTCTGACTGGGGCTCCATGCAAGATCTCACCTCGAGGTGCATTATGATCCTAAGAAAGGTGAGGAATACGCCCAGAGCTACATGGGAGGAGCTGGTCAATGACCTGAAGAGAGCTTCCAATGTTACTGTGGCTAATACACTACGACGTCATGGTTTAAAGTCATGCATGGCAAGGAAGGTTCCCCTGCTTAAGTCAGCACACGTGCAGGCTCGCCTTAAGTTTGCCCATGACCATTTGGATGATCCAGAGGAGTCATGGGAGAAAGTGCTGTGGTCATATGAGACCAAAATAGAACTTTTTGGTCATAATTCGATTCGCCCTGTTTGGAGGACGAAGAATGATGAGTACCATCCCAAAAACACCATCCCTACTGTGAAGCATGTGGGTGGAAGCATTATGTTTTGGGTGTGTTTTTCTGCACATGGGACAGGATGACTGCACTCTATTAAGGAGAGGATGACCGGGGACATGTATTGTGAGATTTTGGGGAACAACCTCCTTCCCTCAGTTAGAGCATTGAAGATGGGTTGTGGCTGGGTCTTCCAACATGACAATGACCCAAAGCACATAGCCAGGATAACCAAGGAGTGGCTCCGTAAGAAGCATGTCAATGTTCTGGAGTTGCCTCGCCAGTCTCCAGACCTAAACCCTATAGAAAATCTTTGGAGGGAGCTCAAACTCCATGTTTCTCAGTGACAGCCCAGAAACCTAGCTGATCTAGAGAAGCTTTCTGTGGAGGAATGGGCCACAATCGCTGCTGCAGTGTGCAAACCTGGTGAAAAACTACAGGAAACGTTTGACCTCTATAAAGGCTACTGTACCAAATATTAACATTGATTTTCACAGGTGTTCAAATACTTATTTGCAGCAGTAACACACGTGATTTCCAGATTTTTTATTATAGATTATGTTTCTCACAATGGACATGCACCTAAGACAAAAATTTCAGACCCCTCCATGATTTCTACGTGGGAGAACATGCATATTCGCAGGATGTTCAAATACTTATTTTCCTCACTGTATAGTTTGAATCAAAATGTATTTTTAGAGGTTTGTGAGAGGAGCTTAAATAAGCAGAGACACATTTAAAAGAGTCTGAGAGTTAATATTTTCATATATTTCAACATATTTTCCTTCTAAAAGAAGCGCTCTGTCATTCATATGATAATGATATGGTATTTCCTGATATTCCATTGGTGGCTTAGCAGCAATGAAATGTGTGGAATGTGAACCTGAACAAAGACCTCTCACCTAAGTGTTCACACTTACCTCTTAAGCTTTAGAAATAAAACCACATACAATATCTAAAACCTGTAACAAGCAGTGTGTAACGAACACATCTGTTTACTCAGTTCTGAGCTGAAAAATCTTGACTAGAAATGTTGAGTGTTTTTTCACAATATGTAAGCACATCTGGAAATAGGTTTTTGGAAAGTCTAAGTTTAGAGCAGATTTAATCAAAATATAGATTTATGACACTCTTACTGTCTTGACACTGTTGTTGCTGAGTTTGTGCTGAACAAAGGCTGTGTAACACTTTGGGGAAAATAATTTTAGATGTGTGAAATTAGTAAAAATGTCAAACCATGTCAGACTACATCAGAGTGTCTGAAATACCCTCAGAATGCAGAGGGTTAAATATGCATTATCAGGCCATGTTGCAGACTTAATTTCATATTAGTAGGTTAGCTAATGTTTCACACAACAGTACTGATAAAAACAGCCTATGTAGTTGATGCTATTAATAGGCACACAAAATATTTCAAAGTCAATTTTGGAAATGCATCTACACTATCACTCAAAAGTTTAGGGTCACCCATTACTTTGGACATTTTCCGTTATAACACATGCATTACTTATTACTAAGTATTTTTCTAGATATATTGAGACTATATTCAATGCAATAAGAGATATTCATCCTTAACCAACCGCAAAAGACACTTTACATACTACAACACATTTTGACTCTCTTTTGGAAGTTTGGCACATTGTGCACAAGGCATCATGGGAGGTAGAAATATAGTGGATATGTACTTTGAGCTAGCATAAATGCTACAGCACTTATGTCACTAATTGTGAACTAGAGAACCTTTTTTATTTTTAAAAGACATACTTCAGACATACTTGGGAGTGCATCTCCTATTCAAGTGTTTTTGAGGTCATTTATAATAATAATAATAAAAATAATAATAATAATAATAATATAAATTTTATTTATAATGGACTTTACATTTGAATGAAATCTCAAAGTGCTACAACATAACACGAACATACCAAAAATATCATAAAAACAATATGCATTAATATCTCCTATTTTAGTGATTAATAGTGTTTAGGCCAAGTAAAAAAAAAATTGGTGATCATCCTTTTTCACCAAAATTTTGGGTCGGGGGGGAGGTGTTTTTTTTTGTTTTTTTTTTGATTGATGGTAGAAAAGTATTGTGGCGGCTCTTGGGGGTGTCGGCCAATCAGATGGCTGCGTGTCGTACGGTATTTGCATAAAGTTCTCTTGTGTGTTTATGGGGTCTATTTTGTAATTATTTGGGGTCTTTAAGAGGTGATTTTTGTATGTGTAATGATTGTTAGTTGTAGTCTAGTCTCTATAAGTTATTTTAGTGTGTTTTAGTTAAGTTACCGTTAACGTGTGTCTTAGTCCATTTAGTTAGTCTGGTCGTACTTCCATGTTGTAAAGCAGTGAGCGTTTGCTACTGCATTTTACTTTTTACTAAAAGAGCAGTAAAAGAGCATTCAGTAAGTAAATGTCTCATCCTTTCTATTTACTCTCTTCTCAGATGCTACAGTATGTAGTGAATATTAAAAAGATGTTGAAAACTTAAATAAACCATGTTAAACATAGATCATGTTCTTCTTGAGTGATTTACATATTCAGGGCAAAGCCACAAAAATACTTGTTAGCAAAACACAGCGCCAGTTTCACAGAAAGACACACACACATACACACACACTTGATACTTTTATTTCAAAACTAAATTGTTTATTTCGGTCTCTGGTAAAGTTATTCTGTCTTATTTATACAACTGGGCCTCCGTCTGCTTCTCTGTGTGTGAGTCTGCGCGCATGCTGCGATAATAATTATAATATATTACTGTTTAATTTCAGTGTCTACTAAAGCAAACATTATCCACTGTATTTTATTTCATTAAATAACAGGGAAATGAAACGAATTTTACTGGCCGACTGCAGTGTTTTTACGATGCTGGCCACTACAAAAGCCATGATTTGCATCACAAAAACGACCGGCCATTCGTATTGACAGTGAAGTGTACTGCACATGTGCAGAATTGATTTGGGATCACGTCATTGAGACGGCAATCAGGAACATGACACAGGAACTAGACAAAATCAAAACAAGACTATACCAGGATATAACAAACAAGAATGCCGAAACACTAAACAACAAAGAACATGCAAGCAAGAATAGGACAAAATCTAACAAAACAGGAATCTAAAATACACAACAGAACATATCAAAAGTTAAACACAGGCATGGACTCAGAACAGGTACACGAACATCAGACATGGACATCAGGACCTAAAACATAAAGGAGACACAAGACTCAACACTAGATACAAGGAACGACAAAACACAGGGTCAAACAAAACAGAATTAACCACACCGACAGCCACGTCCAGGGCTGACGGCGTGGGAACACCCCCCCCCAAAAAAAAACCCCCCCAACAAGGCGAGACAGGGGCGGAGGGCGGGCGAAGGACACCAAAGGGCGGGAGGGCGTGCCCAACAACATTGACAGTAGCTCCCAAACCCCCTCTTGGGGCACAGTACATAAGTCCCTGGCTATAGGGAGCTACTGGTGTTGTTGGGTATAGTCTGGATGTCCCAGCAGCTCTCCAAGCTGCTTGGGCTGTGGGCGTGGTTATCCGTGACGTGGGCGTAACCACCTGAGGACCGGGCGTGGCCACCCGTGACGTGGGCATAGCCACCTGAGGACCGGGCGTGGCCACCCGTGACGTGGGCATAGCCACCTGAGGACTGGACCGAGGCGTGGCCACCTGGGGACTGGACATGGGCACGGTCGGTTCCGACCGGGGGGCGCTCTCCGGCGCTGACTGGACGAGGGGGGCGCTCTCCGGCGCTGACTGGACGAGGGGGGCGCTCTCCGGCGCTGACTGGACGAGGGGGGCGCTCTCCGGCGCTGACTGCAGTGTGGGGGCGCTCTCCGGCGCGGGCTGCAGTGTGGGGGCGCTCTCCGGCGCGGGCTGCAGTGTGGGGGCGCTCTCCGGCGCGGGCTGCAGTGTGGGGGCGCTCTCCGGCGCGGGCTGGGCTGGGGTTTGGCTGGACACTGACTCGGTCCTGACTGCCGTCTGGTTAGCTTTGTTTATTGCCTCTTGGATTGGGGTCTGAATAGATGTGGTTGTTGCCTTTAGGGTTGGGGTCTGAGTGGTTGTGGTTGTTGCCTTTAGGGTTGGGGTCTGAGTGGTTGTTGCCTTTAGGGTTGGGGTCTGAGTGGTTGTGGTCCTTGTAGCGTGCTGGTGAACGGAAGGAACGACAACCTTCACCTCAGTTGCAGGCTGGAGAGCTGTGATGTCCTTTTCCTTCAGCACAGCTCTCTTCTGCTTCTTCCCTTTCCTTTTCTCCCCAGCATACCATGTATCCAGCTTAGCCTGGACTTGAGGGTCTTGGAGTAGCCCCAGCTCCTGGAGGTATTGCTCATCGGCCTTCCTGGTACTGCCGACTCATGTCACAGCCCCCGCTGAACTTACTGTGAGCTGCCCAACACAGAGTACGTCCTTCCTCCTCGTCTCTCTCAGAGGCACACTCTTTGTACTCCCCTGTGCTTGTGTCGGCACACTCACCCCCATAGTCCCCCCCCCCAAGAAATTCTTCCGGGCTGGGGGAAAGACAGATCCAGAAAATACATCCCACCATTCTGTTGCTATGAGGGGCTGGAGTTTTCCCAGCTCTTCTTCCGGGAGGCAGGGCAGGCAGCGTCGCAGCAACTCTATTACCTGCCCTGCCCAAAACCTGCAGCGGTAGAGCTGGACTGTCTGCTCTACACATTCTGCATTCCAACAGTCCGCTCCGTTGTGTTTAGGGTCGGTCATTCTGTTGTATTGGTGGGGTGTGGGTGAAGAGAGGCGAAGGCAGATATGGAGCAGACTTAACAAATGTTTATTATAAACAGGAAAGGACAAATAAAAGACAGCACAAGGGCCAAAACTTACACTAACAAACAATAACTATGAGTAGAAAACAAAGATGAACATTGCAAGAGAAACTGAGAACATACCTTAACATGAAACACTAACCAGCAACTAGAGACCACTACACGATGACAAGAAGACCTTTGAACATCCAGACAGAGCACAAGGCACACTTGACAACAAACAACAAACAATGACCGACCACCAGAACACTGACAAACAGGGTATTTAACTACTGGGACTAATTGGTTGAAACAAGACACCTGTACACAATGAACATACTGATCACATGACAACAGGAAATACCTAAAAAGGACATGTAACACACGACTAAGCCACAAGAGGGAGACAAACACAGAACAGGAAAGGGCTTGGACAGGGTAGACATGACAACTAGAATCATTTTTCACAGTATAAATCTTATTTGCATAGTCCCTTGCAACATGTAAATACAACAAAAATATATACATAAAAAAACTAAGTATATAGACACTAATACAATATCTCATAGTGACCAGTTGTCACGCTAGCCCAAGGAAGAAAAAGATGAACGCAGGTAAAAGGCAAAATGTTTTTTGAAGTGAATGAACAAGATAATAAGCAGATAAACGGACAGTGGCCGTAAAGTAAAGAATGGTAGTAACTCATAATAATAAGTATAGTAGTTATTCAGCAAAGATATCCTAGTAACTCTCAGCAAAGATATCCTAGTGTGAGGTTGGCAGCAAGAGTTGAGAGGCGAACGCAGAGGATATGTATAAAAGGGTGTTTATTCACATAACACTAATGAAAACAAAAGACAGCACAGTGGCTGTAAACATGAACCAAAATCCAACTAGAACTAGAACTTGAAACCAAAGATGAAAACACTAGAAACAAAGAGACCTCAAACCTGGACTGGGAACTTAACACAGAGAGCACGATGATCATGGAGACAAGACCTACATAAAGACACAATGACCCACCCGGCAGGGAGACACAAACAGAGCTTATAAAGACAGACTAATGACATGAAACACAGGACACCTGGATACGATTAACGATGACATCACAGGAAGTACATATAAGGGCTTGTAATATCCAATAAGATCACAAGAGGGAGACAAGACACAGAACAATGACAGGACATGAGGGCAGGCCTGACACCTAGTAACTCTCAGCAAAGATAGCTAAGAAACCCTCAGCATGGAAGCTAAGTAACCCTTAGCATAGAAGCTAAGTAACCCTTAGCATAGAAGTTAAGTAACCCTTAGCATAGAAAGCTAAGTAAGCTGATAAGACAACCCAGGTAGAAAATATCAAAACGACCTGAGAATGAGAGGGGCTGCTTGCAGAGTGCAGGAGCACTAACAAAGATCAGCAAGGAGTGAAGGAATAAGCACAGCATAAATAGTGGAGAGACTGATGAAGGGAAATGTCTAGCAGGTGTGGAGAATGAGTGGGAGACGTGAGCTGAACTAAGGATTCTAGTAAGTGTAGTTGTTAGCTGAACTGGTTACATAGAGGGAGAGCAAGTGAGCGGGGCTGATGGGAAATGTAGGCAGAGGTGAGTGTCTGGAGAATGAACCAATGAG
>BRDA01089006.1:0-17354 GCA_036984385.1 Crenuchus spilurus
TCTATTACAAATAAAATATTGACATTTGCCATCTTCACATCATTGCATTCAGTTTTTATTCACAATTTGTTTAGTGTCCCAAATTTTTTGGAATCCGGTTTGTAGAAAAAGCAAAGCAAAAATTTTCTCAAAGAAAGACTGGAATAGATTTGCATACTGCTCTCTGTCCTTCTTTCCCTCTTTATGCTCAGATGGATCTGGTATGGATCATCAAACGGTGGAAATGTGTATTTTCTCCTCTCATTCTCTATCAGTCTCCCTCTCTCCATCACTAAGCCCTCCCATTTTATTTCCTTCTGCAACATTAAGGACATTAACTTAGATTCTCTCTTCTCATCTATTCACCTCCTCACAAATACTCACAACTCAACTACACTTGAAGAGCTTGTCTCACATTATAATACTAGACTCCACCACATACTCAACTCCCTTGCTCTGCTAAAAACCAGGTCTGTTTCTTTTTCTCATTCTGCCCCCTGGTTCACGCCCAGACTTCAGCTCATGAAAGCCAAAGAACTTGAGCGGCTCTGCAAGAAAACTGGTCTAACCGTTCATAAAGACATTTACAAAAACCATATGCTACACTATAAGGACTGCATAACTCAATCTAAATCCAACTACTACACTGGTTTAATCTGTTCTAATGAAGGTAACAAGTCACTATTCTCATTATATAAGAATATCACCCAAGCCCCGGACTCTTTGCCATCTCACCTCTGCTCAACTGCCTTCTGTAACTCCCTCATGTCATTTTTCAATGAAAAAATTCAGAACATCTATAAACATCTTACTTCACAATCTATGCCTGGTATATCTCCTGAACTTTCTCCTCCTGTCCACTCTTTTTCCTCCTTTCAGCTTCTTTCAAATGCGGAAATGTCAGATCTCATCCGTAAATCTAAGCCAGGGGTAGGCAACTCCAGTCCTGGAGTGCCGGTGTCCAGCACAGCTTGGTGATGTCACTGCTCTGACACTACAATTAAACATGCTAATTGCCCGCTGAGTTGAATCAGGTGTGTTTGATCAGTTAGAGCACCAAACTGTGCAGGAAACCGGCACTCCAGGACTGGAGTTGCCTACCCCTGATCTAAGCCATCCACCTGTCAGCTAGACCCTCTCCCTACAGTCTCGGTCAAAGCCTGCCTCCCTTCCCTGCTCCCTCTAATTTCTGCCATTATCCATTCCTCCCTCTCCACTGGAACTGTTCTTCCATCATTTAAAACTGCAGCAATAACCCCAATTCTGAAAAAATCTGGTGCTGACCTCACTAATTTTAATAACCTACAGCCAATTTCTAATCTACCCTGTATCTCAAAAATCCTAAAGAAAACAGTAGCAGCTCAACTACATACTTATCTATCTCACAACAACCTGTATGAACAGTTCCAATCTGGATTTCGCCCTCTCCATAGCATAGAAACCGCACTCTTAAAAATCACTAATGACCTCCTCATGGCAGCTGATTCTGGTTTACTCTCCATCCTCATCCTTCTTGAACTAAGTGCAGCATTTGACATCATTTGTCACACCACACTCCTCAATAGACTAGTTTCCATTAGTATCATTCAGACTACTCTAAATTAGTTTAAATCATACCTCACCTGCCACACTCAGTTCATTCAGCTCAAAACTTTTACTTCTCAACCTTCCTCTGTTACCTCAGATGTGCCCCAAGGCTCTGTCCTGGGGCCCCTCCTATTCATCATATGTCTCCTTCCCCTTGGTAATATCTTCCGCAAATATAACATCCATTTCCACTGCTATGTGGACGACACCCAGCTCTACCTTGCCACCAAACCCACCTCCAATCTTCCACCCTCCTATTTTACTGATTGCTTGGCTGAAATAAAATAATGGTTCAATTTAAATCTACTAAAACTAAACAGTGATAAAACTGAGGTTCTCCTCCTCGGTACAAAATCACTTCTATCCAAAACCAAGTTTTTTTCTTAACATTGACAATTGCTTCGTTTCCCCCTCCGCACAGGTAAAGAGTCTGGGTGTCGTTCTGGACAGTACTCTTTCATTCCAATCACACATCAACAACATCACCAGGTCTGCCTACTTCCACCTTCGGAATATAAACCGTCTTCGCCCCTCTCTTACTCCTCATGGTGCTGCCATTCTTGTACACAGCCTTGTCACCTCTTGATTAGATTACTGCAACTCTCTTCTTTTTGGTCTCACCCACAAATCTCTCCATAAGCTTCAACTGGTCCAGAATTCAGCTGCCTGTATCATTACTAGAACCCCCACCTTTCACCACATCACTCCTGTCCTCCAACAGCTCCACTGGCTCCCGGTCAAGTTCCGCATCAACTACAAAATCCTTCTGCTCACCTTTAAGGCCATTCACAATCTTTGCCCACCATATCTCTCTACTCTTCTTCAGGTTGTAACTCATCCTTTTCCATCCACCTGACCGTCCACACCGCCCGCCACACCACTATGGGGAGCAGAGCTTTCAGACGCTCTGCTCCCCAACTCTGGAACTCTTTACCAGCTGATATAAGACACATCAACTCACTTTTACAATTCAAATCCACACTCAAAACACCTGTTTAAACTTGCCTTTTCCATCTGATCATTTTGCATCTTCTTATTTTAACCTGTTTTAATGTTGTATATTGTGTATTCTGTTTGTCATATTCAATACTTGTTTTACACTTTTGTAAAGTGTCCTTGAGTGACAGAAAGGTGCCTATTAAATAAAATGTATTATTATTATTTATTATTATTGTGGTCAGACAAATCAGTACTTCCATTTTTTTGGGAAGAAATGGATGGTATGTGCTCAAGACCAAAGACAAAAATGGCCATTCAGAGTGTTATCAGCAACAAGTACAAAAGCCAGGGTCTGTCGCAGTATGGGGTTGTGTCATTGCCCATAGCAAAATTCATTCTGAAAATTACACTGAGAGCAACATATGCTGCTTTTAAGACAACATCTTTTCCAGGAATGTCCATGCATTTTTCAACAAGACAATACAAAACCACAAGCTGCACACAATACAAAGGCATGGCTGTGGAAGAAGGTCCTGGACTGAGCATAGACCAACATCATTAATGAAAATCAGACACAAATTAATCCAAACTCTCCAAAAAGTTATTGCTCAAATTTAGCTTTTTAATAATGTCCCTGGTGAAAATTATTTAAAAAATAATAGTATGAGACAAAAAGGCGACACAATGATACTTTATACCCCAGATAAGCATCAAAATAGTCATTTACAGTAATTAAAAACTGAGTCCTGGATGGGAAATGGTTGGATTCACACTGAGAGTATCATCTTTATTAAACATCAGTGTTATCATCTGCAAATTTGAGCAAAATGTGATACTTTATTGAGATATCTACTAAATTAAATAGTAATTTTAAGGAGAAATGTCTGAGTAGCAGGAGATCAAAGTAAAATCTATTTTGTGTTTCCATCTGATCTCCCTGTTGAGCAAAATAAACTACTGAGTTATTAATGAGATCTCATTTTGCATTTTTTTTCTTTTAGGAAACTCTTTATTTCAAAGTTCACATGACAGTTAATTACAATACAAATGTTTAGCACATTACTGCTGCTATGCTATATATGCTATGATCATCACTGCGTATATAAAAATGTTGTGAGTTATAGTGAACATTTTCTGCAGCTTGGTGAGTTACATCTTGGTCACTCCAGTCGAACTCGCTTCCGTGGTGATGGTGGCAGCTCCAGGGCAAAGGCAGTGGGTGAGGATGGACGTGATTCAGGCAAAAGCTCAGTGCAGTACTTCTCAATGTAAGGCTTAGCAACAGTCCACACCTGGACAAAGAATAAAGTGATTCCTTAGGCAAGCAGAAGAAGCCCTGATCTTAGGACAGTTTCCTTTGTAGTGTTTAAGTTTTGGAGTTAAAAGGGAGCTGTGACACTTCTGATCTGATATTGAGATTCCAGAATGATTAGTGTATTAGTGTAATGAGTAGTGTAATGAGTATATAGCTCTAGCAGCAAAGTATAAATTAAACTTAATCAAAATTTACCTATTTTACCTTTAAATTCATGTTCCTAGTGCATGATTCATGATGCTATATAATTAAGTGACTAAATTATTCATTCCTCACAGTCACTTTTTGTTGACTTCTGGCCACACAAAATGTTTTCTGATTTTTTTTTAAATTATTCACGAGCCCACCATAAAAGGCCAAATGGCTTGTTTCAGAAAGAAACCAAATTATAGAGTTTGTCATGCCACTGGGTTTGTTCATAGGCATAGAAAACCATATCTGGACATTTAACACCCCAACCAAAGTCACATACCTTCTATGTAGACATCAAAGAACAATAAACTGAAAGGCCCCCATTTAATTTGGTCACAATCTTCACAGTTTTGTGGTCAGGCTAGTTTAAATGAAGGACCATTTAAATTATTCTCTGTTTCACCATTATTTGCTGTCTCTCGTCACTGTATTTACAATAGTGTAATTTGAAGAAAGGAAAGTAATAGTTTTGTATCAAAATCATGATAGTAGAGCATAATGTTAGAAAGAGACTCACCTTCTGGTCTACAAGAAGGCGATGCACAGCCTCAATGTCTGCAGACATAAACCTGTCTTTTATCCAGGGTCTATGCATGATAGATAGATAGATAGACAGACAGACAGACAGACAGACAGACAGACAGACAGACAGACAGACAGACACATTATATAAATGGTTCATCAGTTGGAGGTCTGAGGCTTGTATGCTTTGAACAACACTGTTTGACTTACTTCACTACAGAGCGCACAAGGTCGTACACCTTCTCCAGTGGTGTTGTGGTCCGGAGTGGACGCAGGAACTCTATGCCCTGACATGCTGCTAACAGTTCAACAGCCAGCACTGAGAGAAAACACACCCAGCACCATTTTAACATCTCCTAACTTTAACCTCTGCACTGCCATCAGCTTCATTATATTAACCACTTGAACTGTAGGCATCTTATACAGTTATCAATAAAATGGATCATTCAGTAATGAAATCAGTGGTGACTGTTTGTTTATTAAGCTCTAGGACAGTGAGAAAGGCTGCAAAGAAAGTGGGAGGGCATTTAGGCCAGTCAAATATGAATGAGTTTCAATTATGAACTAAATTATTCTTATTTATTCAGATTTTTATTAAGCTGCACTTAATTCTTCTCTGAATGTTCTCTAAAGAAAAGTGAAATAAAATGGACTGACATGGTTTGAAGAAATGGCACACAAACTATTTATTTACACTTTATTTATTTATGCAACCAGCACTCAGGACTAATTGGCAAACACTACCTGAAATATGAGAAAATGTCAGTTCTCAGGTTTGGTGGAAACAAGAAGCAAAAGGACACACTTAATAAAGCTGTGAAAAGCTATGATGGTGCTTGTACTGTACCTTGCTCTACATGTTCAATCACTCGCAGGGACTTCCTGGCTGCCCAGCCGCCCATGGACACGTGGTCTTCAGTGGCTGCGCTGGTGGACAGAGAGTCCACTGAGGAAGGGTGGCACAGCACCTTGTTTTCAGAAACTGTAAGGAAAGGGTGTTTAGAGACTGTAAAGCTAACAAATAGATATGTCTTGCTTTTGACAATATAGACCTGCACTGGCATGATCAGGGTATATACTGGGGTCACTGAGGGGTCACTGTGTAAGGTGAGGCATGTGACTGACCGAGAGCTGCAGCAGTACAGTGTGCAATCATGAAGCCAGAGTTCAGGCCTCCTTCATTGACCAGAAAGGCTGGAAGCTCACTTAGAGATGGATTACACAGACGCTCGATACGCCTCTCACTGATAGATGCCAACTCATGTACTCCTATAGACAAATAATCTAATGCCTGAAGAGAGAGATATGAGGGCATGGAAAAGGCAGACACTGATTCACATATTCACATCAAGTACCACTGCGAAGTAGGATTCACTCAGCTGACCGCGCTGGACTACAACACTCAGTTCTATGGTCTTATGTTTCATGGTGTTTATAGTCTTTATAGTGTACAAAGAAAAGTGTACTTAGAGTAACACATAATTTTATTTCATTTCAAGAATTATTTCATATGTATACTGTAGGGAGTTATTACTATATTCTAGCTTTATATTTAAACCATATCAACAGTACCTTTGCTGGATACTCTCCATGGAAATTGCCTCCAGAAATTGTCTCTCCCCTCTCTGCAAAAACCATCTATTGCAATTGTCAAGATTAAACGCTTTAATAGGAGACATTAAAAAGTGTGATGGGGTCCAAATGTGCAATATATGTGTCAAAAAATATGTGTAATTTGAGGATACAGGATTGTCCGTAGCGCTGTTAATTTCTGTATTGATGATATTTTTCACAAAAGCAATTGTATCGTTGACAATGCCGTGAACCTGTGAGAATAAGAAAAAAAAATTAGAAATATATGGGTCAGTATGAGCTGGCTGATAGTAGCCAAATGCCGTGTTTTTACCTGTGGGCAGCAGCGCATTGTGTATGCATCCTGGACTCTGTCACAAAACCTGTGGCTCTCTATAGATACACAATATTCCACAATGACCAGATGCAACAGATATTGAATATGACAGCATTTGTAAAGAGTTTGTACCTGCAATCTCTGAAGGGTGGTGGTCAGAGTCCAAAAGAGCACGGAAACGCAAGGCCACCTCCTTCTGTCCTGGGTGAGGACGCAGCTCATGGATGTCTGTAAGAGGTTTTATAAAAACAGAACTCTTAATACAATGTTTTTATTTAATTATTATTAAGCGTTCAAAACAGTCCATTCTTGAACTTGTTAAATGATGGTGAATTACAAAAAAAGCACATACAAGACAGTGTATCATATGAAACCCTCTTCATTCTATTCAAGTTGTTAAATTTCTGCCTATTTTGAGCTGCCAGTTATATTTATCTTCAATTATATCATGTGCCAGAAACATCCAAAAGACACTGAAAAACATTTAAGCACTGTATTTTTGTTCCAGTCCTTTAATTTTGTTCAAATGTCACAAACTGAACACTTTTTTTGTCCTACTGATGGAGCACTCTTGTGACTGTAATCAGAGTTGCAAGATGAACCAACATAAAGTCCCTTCAGTGCTGTGCAGCCTGATAAAAAGACTAAAAACTCATATTATTTTGTTTATTTTTAAGGCTTTTATTTTTTGGCAAAAACAATACACATTTTGTATGTTTTCTAAGTAGATGCTGTATAGCAGGGGTGGCCAACCCCGGTCCTGGAGAGCCGCATTCCTGCACAGTTTGGTGATCTTTGTGCTCTGACACTACAATTAAACCTGCTAATTGCCTGCTGAGTTGAATCAGGTGTGTTTGATCAGGAAGATCACCAAACTGGGCAGGAATGCGTCTCTCCAGGACCGGGGTTGGCCATCCCTGCTGTATAGATGTCCTAAGATTTGGGAATGCAAATTCAAATGGGAAAAATGACAGTGGATCTTACTCAAGTTAGGGAATGGCTCTTGTCTCTTAGCATATACAGTAGATTCTTGTACTGGAGTTTGTTTGGCCTCCACTGTTTGCATGCTCTAGAAAAGAGTGTCTACTAAATGACTAAACATGTTACTAAACACAAAATGTCTTAAAACTCAGTTTATCTCATGCTGTTATGTTTCAACGCATGTTGTTATTTGTTTTAAGTAGCCCAGTCATTAAATTTAGATTTATTTTGGTTATCTTGATATTCTACATCATTCAATTATTTGCTCACCACTGTCAAATGCTTTTGTGGTCCCTTTCAATACCTCCAGGGTAAGTGCAGCTATGATGTCAGCTTGTCTAGCAATGGACTCTGCTCTCTCCACTGCCTCTGCACCCAGTGAGGTGATCATCTGTGTCCCGTTGATCAGAGCCAAACCCTGCAAATGCATTCAGAGTGTTCATCCTGTCTCAGACCTCTTTGGATTGTGACAATATTGTCAGTCCACCCTGGTAAGTTTACCTTTCTTTGATACAGAACGTAATGGACACTACTGATAAGACATAACGAGAAGGGGCAAAAGTCAGTATGATCAAATTCTCTAACAATTTTTGTCAAATTTATTGCTAACTATAATATTTTGATGATGTATAGTTACAGTCAGACACATCATTGTCAGTTTAGAATATTTTTTAGGTTATATATAATTTTTTAAAATCATTTCCCATAGGCAGCTACAACACAAAGCAGCTAGGTCAAGGACAGATTTTCCAGTTGAGAACACCACCACTATGTAAACACAGAGGCAGATAAAAGTGGCTAAAGCCTACAGAGGTGATCAAAGTAGTACCTCTTTTGGTTTCAGTGATATAGGCCGTAGCCCATGTGCTTCCAATACCTGAAGGCAAAGCAAAGGTCATAGATCAGACTTAAAAGATTGTCAGGAAAAGCAAACAGATTTCACACTGCTCTGCTTGCATAATTTCATTTGGTAAACATAAGGACACCACAAGAATGTGAGTAGTGGGCTCTTACATATTTGGCATCAGCCCAGCCACTCTTAGGTGACCACATCTTCCCTTCTCCCATCAGCCCCAGCGCCAGGTGAGAAAGTGGGGCAAGGTCTCCGCTGGCACCCACCGTGCCTTTCTCAGGCACGAATGACAGACAGGATGCTGAGAAGACAAAAGATACATATCCTCATATCCCACCATAAACTCCACCATGTGTCAGTCTTCAGTCCTTCCTGGTCCACAGCAAAGCAGATTTATGCCTCATTTAATGCAACTAATCAGCTAATTAGCAAGATTTTCATGAACTGAATTTAGATTGCTAGGAGAAGGAAGAAATTTGGCACTGACAGAATATGCACTACTGTATATATCCAAAAGTTTGTGGACACCCCTTCTATTGAAGGCATTCAGCTACTTGAAATTGCACCATATATAGATAAACATGAACCTATTTACACAATGCCTACTGCCTGGCATGGGCTAGAAGGATATGAATCCCCTTAGCACTAAGCTGTTGAGCAGTGGAATTGTGTTCTCTGTAATGATGGTTCTCCAGCCAATACTTCTGAGATAGATTCTGAGTTGGAGATGAGGTGGGGTTGTGATCATCCAACATCCTGATCTCACCATCACTCTTGTCACTGAGGGCAATCAAATCCTCACAGCAATGCCCTAAAATCTAGCAGAAAACCCTGGACAGTAGAGACAGTGGCTGCAGGATAAGCTCTTTTTCCTTTGGTTTCAGAAGATGAGCAGATGTCCCAGTACATACACTCATCCATTAAGGGTACTTTGATATTCCTGCACTATATAATATGAGGTGCAAAATATTAGGCAGCTATGAAAATTGTAAAATTAATATTTTATCAACTGATCACATTTGCTCCAGCTGTGTTGAGAAAAAAACCTACAGTCACACCGGCTCTTTGTGGATAAGATTTCGTAATTTCCCCCAGGCAGTTACAAAACAGAGCAGCAGGGTCAAGGACACGTTTTCTAGTCAATGACTGTATGAGAATAAGTTGCAGTTTTGCGTCCAAAATGCTTTCTGAGTCAATGATTCTGTCAATGAACACAAACTCACTGAAAACGCTGTAAGAAAAACAATCCCAGACTTTGATGTTTCTACAGTCCAGATGGAATTATTTTCCCAGTTGTCTCCACTGATAATGTACTAAAAAATTTTCTCTGTAATAAATATCATTTACATTTTTTTTTTTTTTTACATTTTTTTTCTTCCCTTCCCAAAGTGGTAATAGCCAATAACCCATCCCATCCACTAGGGGGCTCTCCCCATCACTTTGCACTGTCCCTGACTCTAGGAGGGTGAAAGGATGGTGGCTCCCATGTTGGCAGTGGCTGTATCGGCTCTCAATAAAAACACCAGTAAAAACTCTGGAATCTGGCATTGTCCGAAATTTCATAGAAAGACTGATCTATGATCGTAACAGCTTGTTGTCACTGCATAAAATGATAAAAACTAGTCTGGATACTTGACAGTAAGGATCTGGCCTGAGGAAGCCATGACAGCTTTGCAAGACTGCTTTGACTGCACTGACTGGTCTGTTTTTAAAGATGCTGCCACCAAGGACCAAACCACAAATATCAGTGAGTATGCTGGAGTAGTCTCAGATTACAAAAATGTATGGACGATGTCAGTGTCACAAAAAACATCACTGTCTGGGCAAACAAAAAATCATGGATGACTACTGAGGTTCGGGCTTTGTTGAAAGTAAGAAACTCAGCTTTTAAATCTGAGAACATTACTGCCCTCAGGTCTGCTAGGGCCAATCTGAACAAGGCTATAAGAATGGCAAAAAGAGCCCATGGGAAAAAAATTCAAGGACACTTTCAGGACCACAAAGACATAAAGAGCTTGTGGCGGGGAATCCAGTCTGTCACAGACTACAAATCTACTCCTCAAACCTGGGATGACAGCATTGTCTTTCTAAACAACCTCAATAACTTTTTCAGTAGATTCGAGGCTCTTAACAATACACCTGCAGTAAAAATTACACCGCATCCTGACGACCCAGTGTTAATTCTGGATCCATCTGACGTTCGCCGAACCCTATGGAATATAAATCCTCGAAAAGCTGCAGGTCCTGACAAGATATCTGGTGGTATGCTCAAGAGATGTGCGGATCAACTGACTTTTGTCCTAACAGACATATTTAACATCTCCCTGAGTCAAGCTGTTGTTCCATCATGTTTTAAAACCTCCGCTATTATCCCAGTTCCAAAAAAATCCACAGTAACTAAACTAAATAACTTTCGACCCATAGCACTCACCTCTATAATAATGAAGTGTTTTGAAAGACGAGTCAAGAACCATATAACATCTGTCCTACCTCCATCACTTGATCCTCTTCAGTTTGCCTACCGCCCTTGCCGGTCTACTGATGACGCAGTCTCAACTGCTCTTCATCTAAGTCTGGAGCACCTGGAGAAGAGGAATTCGCACATACGGATGCTGTTTGTCGACTTTAGATTGGCTTTTAACACAATAACCCCTCAGCACCTGGCCACCAAACTAAGAACACTGGGACTAAACACCACACTGTGCAATTGGATTCTGGATTTCCTTACAGACAGGCCTCAGTTTGTGCATGTAGGTAACAACACATCAACCACGGTCTCACTGTCTACAGGATCTCCACAAGGATGTGTGCTGAGCCCTCTACAGTTTACTTTGATGACCCATGACTGTTGTGCTAAGTCCAACACAAATCATATAATAAAGTATGCAGATGACACAACAGTTGTGGGACTCATTTTGGACAACAACAAGACTGCATACAGAGAGGAGGAGAGACTCTTGGTGGAATGGTGAGGCAATAACAACTTGGTCCTGAATGTTGATAAAACCAAAGAGATTGTGATTGACTTCAGGAAAAAACAGCCCATTCACACCCCGACCTACATCAACGGCACGCCGGTTGAAATTGTCCAGAACACAAAATTCAAAGGGGTTCACGTTATGGACAACCTGACCTGGTCTTTGCACATGTCCTCTCTGGCTAAAAAGGCTCATCAGCAATTACATTTCTTACGTCGATTGAGGAGGGCCCATCTCAGTCCACCTATCCTCACCAGTTTTTACAGAAGCACAATAGAGAATGTTTTAACCATACAGTAAATCTGCCAGTGTTAAATCAACACTATTAGAGTTAAATGAACACTGAGAGTGTTACATTTTGACACCCTCAGTGTTAATTTAACTCTAATAGTGTTGATTTAACACTGGCAGATTTACTGTGCAGCAGCATCTCTCTCTGGTATGAGAGTTGTAACATCTCAGAAAAAAGGCCCTCAGGAGAGTAATTAGGACAGCAGAAAAGATCATAGGGGCTAGTCATCCACCTATTGAGGATCTGGCTCAAAAGCTCCTCTTGTCAAAAGCCAGGAACATCAACAGTGATTCCACTCACCCCTGTCACAGACTGTTCACCCTTCTGCCCTCGAGTAAAAGGTACAGGAGTCTATGCTGCAACACGATCCGGTTCAGAAGTAGTTTCTACCCAACTGCCATAAGACTTTTGAACAGAATAAATGAATTTTCAATTTGATAAATATTTTTATTTATAGGTATATCGTGCAATATTTTTATATCTTAACAAGTAGTAACAAGATATTTTGTATGTGTAATATTTTAATGTATTTTAATATTTTATGTGCAATTCAATATCATTATCATCAAATTTTACTATTATTTTTAAATCTGTGGTGTTTTTACGTGAACCAATGCACGAAATTTCGTTTTTTTCTGTACACTTCAGGATACAGTAAAATGACAATAAAGTAAATCTTGAAGACATGCACACGCCTTCTCCGCTGCGTGTGATACAGCCACTGCCTCTTTTCGAACTACTGCTTGATACACCGTCACTGGGGATCCAACGTGCTCAGAGGAAAGCACAGGATTCCCAGCTCCGAATGGACCAATCAGTAGACGCCTGAGCCAGCAGACATTGCAATGTGAGAGGGATAAGGAGAGTGAGAGCGCCATCTACCTGCCCAGAGAAACACTGCCAATTTTTGCTGTCTTGGTCCCTGGCTGTTGATGGCAAACAGCATGACTGGGATTCGAACTCGCAATCCTCTTGTCATAGTGTCAGCGTCTTAGCCTGCTGAGCCACTCGGGGCCCATCATTTAGATTTTTTGAAGGAACCTATACAACTTGAACTTTAAAGTGTCCTAATACCTTTTGGACCACAGTATGTATATATTCACATATTCATCTATTTGAATACCTTTTCATGTCTGTTTTCTCCATATAACTGATATAAGTTGAGATAGTGACCATTACACTGGACAATCTCTCTACCAGTTAAGATCTTATTACTATGAAACTTTTGGGAAAATGGGCCCAGGTCGGTTGTATAACATACATTCTGAATTTTTCCAGGTCAAGACCAAAGACCAGCACAGATGAAATGACACATCTCTGCTCTGAATAATTAGATAATTAAGGTATTGCACAGAGAACTTTTTTATACACTGTAATGTACAGTATGTAATCACTGTATGTATCATAACATAACCCTTATGTACAAGAACCTTTCCCTTTTTGCTGTAGTCAGTGCACAAATTCATTTTTAACTGTTGCAAAATACATACTGTAATGTTTACATGTACAATTGCTGCTTATTTGTCTTGTCTGTGCATATTTTATATAAGTAAGTACCTCAATACTCCAGTAATAGTCTTATCTGTACTTATGTATAGCACATATATTTATTGTCCACTTCTTTGTTTGTGAATTGTTTTTATGCTAAACTTTATATAACAGTGGCTGCTGGCCAACAGAGGCCACTCTCTGTGGTGGAACATTTGAAAAATAATCAATACATATGTATGTTAAGTATGTATGTGCTAAACATGCATAATAACAAGTAATATATAACATATATTGGGGGAAATGAGCTTGCTGGTTAATTCTCTTTCTCTTCTGAGGGGACAGAAAGAGCACACAGTCAGAGAAGCAGCAGCCAATCACTAACCAGCTGACACATGCATAGCAACAGAAATTTAGCCAATCAGCACCCTCAAATCTGCCTTAAAGGACATTTCACTTACCACCTCAGCAGAGTCAGTCAGTAGTTTTAAAATCATCTGATGTTATTGACATGTAATACATGGCTCTAGAAATGTGTAATATTTAGTATTAATAGTGTTCATGGAAATTTTATTGTATATGTTTATATGTGTATGTTTTTATATGTTTCTTTGGACATTTGCATGCAACTAATGACTGTTTTCATTAACTATTAGCCTGCTGATTTTTTAATGCCAATTAAATAGTGACTGATTTTTCACAGAGCATTGCTATCCTGCAGTTTGTGTTAAATTGTGTTAAATAATAATGGGATGGTTGTGGAAACTGACTGAATATGCCTCAAACAGCCACCCCTAGATTAATCACCAGCTGCCACTGTTTATAAAATATCTTTTTTCTATTTATTTGATGTATTTGATATTTGAGACCTGCAACAAGACAAATTTCTTGTACCCTAGCAAACAAAGATTCTGATTCTCATTCTTTTTGTTATCTATATTTTTAAGGCCATGCACTAAATTAACCATGTTTACTTTCTCACATTAAAAGTATTTCCAGTTCTGATTCTGATTTTGAGAAGAGAAAAATAATACTTCTTTCTAAGCAGATTATGAATGAAGCATTCATCCACAAATAATAATAGCAAACTTCTGTCAAAGAGCTTTTGTATCTCTGAAAGTTCTTCTACAGTTCACTTCCACAAAGCAGTATTCTCTTGAGGTCTCTGTACCGTTAAAGGCCTGTATCATGTTGTGAAGGGTTTCCAGAGAGATGCCGCTGTGTCCTTTAGCCAGAACGTTTATCCTGAGAGCCAGCAGCATGCGTGTCCGCTCAGGGCTTAGAGGACTTCCCAAACCTGTGTAATCACCCAACAACACACCACATATACGTCATAGCACAGCAGAGCACGGCAGAAGAAGAACAGAGAAAGTGCACTGTTCAATGAATGAAAGGGAAATTTAACCAGTAGTGTAAGTCTGATGTGATATTCACCTGCTGAGTGCGAGCGAATAAGATTCTCCTGTAGTTCTCTGTAAAAGGGTAATATGATAAAGATACAATCAAGACAGGCTGAACAAAGAAATTCAGCAAAAAGTACAGAGGAGAAAAGAAATCATTCAAAAATGTGAGTGTACTTGAGTTTGCTGATTGGGATGACTGTACGAGCAAACTTCCCAAATCCTGTGGTGATCCCATACACAACTGATAAACAGAGTAAAAAAGTAAACAATCAGTGACAGGATAGTTTTGAGGCACAGTACCTGAGCTATACATGCATTTGTAACTTCAACAGGTACTGCTGTACCAAAAATGTTTTATGTAGATTTGACAAGTGCAGACCATGCGTTCAGCATATGGTTATAAGATGAATGACTATGAGAGAGCTTGAGAACTATTGTGAGCTCCTTTCTGATGGACAAAATGAAAATGAAAAGGTAAAGATCAAATGAGCTTTCCTCCAAACTTTAGATACGTAATTTTACATTGATTGCTGTAAGATGTGTAGTCTGATTTAGTCACATAGTGCCCAGTATATAGTAGTGATATGCTCATAGTGCTAGTAAAACAGGTAAAATGAATCTTAACTTGCTTACCTTTCTTTTCATTCACTATAGTGTCCAGAAGTTCTCTTGACTGCTCAACCTTTTTCTCAGCCTCTGGGGTCAGCTAAAGATACACACACAGTTTTACCAGTAACCATACTTTTTAAAATTATTATTATTTATTTATTTATTTTTTTTACAAAATTTAAAATCAAATAAAATTAGAATCAACTTTGATTGACAATGGGATTTAACCTCTGCATTTAAACCATCTGTGCAGTGAACCACACACTAGCGAATACGTGCCTGAAGCACTGGGAAGCCCTATCCACGGCACCCGGGGAGCAGTAGGGGGTTAAGTGCCTTGCTGAACTTTAGTCATGACCTGTCCCGGGATTGAGCCGGCGACTCTGGTCACAAGACCAGATCCCTAACTACCAGGGGATTGGATCCCCAGACTTGTTGGTTTGATAGGCACTGCATCACAGGGGTGCTCTCAAATATAACTTGATCAGTGCTGGACAAATATTGTTTTTTCATTTGCAATAACACCATTTTAAAAAACTGTATATAGTAATTAAATGCCCATTAATTTCATTTAAAGTTCAAAATAATTAATTATGGGCAGCACAACTGCTAGATGGTTAGCATTCTTGCCTCTGAGGTCCCCATCTGGGTTTAGTCTCCATGTTCTCCCTGTGTCTACATGGGTTTCCTCTGGAGTCTCTGGTTTCCTCCCACAGTCCAAAAACATGGAGGTCAGGTGAACTGGGTAATCTAAATTGTCCTTTTTTGTATGTGTGTGTGTGTGTGTGTGTGTGTGTGTGCCCAGCAATGGAATGGCACCCTGTCCTGGGTTTAGCTAAGATAGTGTAATGCCTTGCTCTGCACCCATGAAGGGGGAGGGGGACTAATCATGACCCTGCTAATTAGATAATGAATGGATGGGTGGAATAATTAATGATTTAAAATACAACATCAGTGTTAATTACATAATAAAATCTACCTCTTATTAATTACATAATGAGTACAGGATTCTGACCTGTTCTGTTTTCCGTACCTTAATCTTGTAGCGACCTTGTCCGAGGTTGACTAGGTCAGTGGAACTCAAACTGTTGCCGTCTAGAAAAATGTACTGAAAACAGCCAAACACATCAAACAGAGAGTTGGTTAAATTCTCATTCCTATCCAATAAAATACATATTCAGAGCTTTTTCATTAGAAGATCATTTCATTAGAGATGACATTCATTATAGATTAGAGTATAAAAACATTTTCACCTCTCCTGGTTCTCTGTAAGGTCTTGTTCTGGTTATTTCTTGTTAAGTATTTGAGACCCATTCATATAGTTCATAATAGTGACTTTAAAGGTATTTAATCTAAAAACAACATATACAACAAAACGTCACAACAAAATTCACAACAATCTGAAAACAATCAATGAAAGCACACAATGACCTCAGTCTGATGTTTTATAAGGATACAAATATGACATTCCAGGTTGACTGGGAATGAAGTCAGATGACATGGTGTCTCCTTCAATCTCTAGACAAAAACCAGGACATATAGTTGAATATTCATTTTTGAAAACTGTTGAGAATCGGTTCTTAAGCAGCAACCTTAAAACTTCACAGAAAAGCAACATTTACAGTTTTTCCATCAACATGTGTTTGTGTGAAACTTGTAATAGAAGTGCGTCACACTGTGAACCCAAAAATGGAAGCAGAGCACCAAATAATTAAATCAGTTTATTGGATATTCTTTAACATTAA
This sequence comes from Crenuchus spilurus, assembly GCA_036984385.1. Lineage (NCBI taxonomy): Eukaryota > Metazoa > Chordata > Actinopteri > Characiformes > Crenuchidae > Crenuchus > Crenuchus spilurus. The sequence goes on from BRDA01089006.1 coordinate 16,793, forward strand.
TATCTTTGCAAGTTTATAGAATTTACATTTTTAGGTTACAGTTACACAGACATATCAGAATATTATGACCACCCCTGAATTGGAATGAACTAGGCATGGAATGTCACAGGTGCCACGACAAGGTTTGCTGCATGAATAAATAAGTGAGAACACCAGTCAGTTGTAGCAGAGTGTAAAATGCAAAGAAAGCGATTTGACTGATGTCCAAAAGGGCATAATAATAGGGTACCAGATGAAGGGTGGTAGCATCTCAGAAACTGATAACTTTGTGGGATGGACTTCTCGTAGATTAAGGGTCTCCTAATGGCATAACAGTGGTGCCCCATGGGTCACTGATGCCAGAGGGGAATGATGACTCCAACGAGTAATACAGAGCAATTGACATACCACACTAGTCATATTAAACTTTATAATGAACACAGGAGCAATGACGAAAGTGTCATAGATAGATTACAAATGAACAGTCTGAGTCAAGAGTAGATATTCCCAAAGTTAGGCAGGTGGTCATAATACTCTGACATTACTGTGTATATTTGAATTGTGTAGTGCAGTAGTGAGGAAC